>CAUYQG010055432.1:0-57414 GCA_963574415.1 Tarsius wallacei | reverse complement strand
CGCCCGGCTGATTTTTTGATTTATTGTAGAGATGAGGTCTCGCTTGCCCAGGCGGGTCTCGAACCCGCGGGCTCAGGCAATCCGCTCACCTCAGCCTCCCAAAGGCGCGGGATTACAGGCTGAGCCACCGAGCCCGGCTAGCTTTGTTCTTTTTGCTTGGGATTGGTTTGGCTATTTGGACTTTCTTGTGCTTCCAAAAGAATTTAAGTATTGTTTTCTTTCTAGATCTGTAAAAAATGAGCCTGGTCGTCTGATAGATATTGCATTGAATCTGTAGATTCAGTATGCACATTTTAATAGTAATATTTATTCTTTGAATCCATGAGCATGGAATGTTTTTCTGTTTGTTTGTGTTGCTTTGATTTTTTTTTCCAGCAGTGTTTTTTACTTCTTGTTGTAGAGATCTTTCACTTGTTTGGTTAGATGTATTCCAAGATTTTTGTGTGTGTGTGGCTATTTTAAATGGTATTGTGTTCTTGATTTGGTTGTCAGCTTGAATATTGTTGGTGTATAGAAATGCATACTGACACTTTACTGGATTCATTTATCAGTGCTAATCTTTTGGTGAAATCTTTAGGGTTTCTAAATATAGAATCATATCCTCTGTGAAGAGAGATAATTAACTTCCTCTTTTCTTATTTGGATATCTTTTAACTCTTTCTCTTGCCTGATTGCTCTGACTAATGCTTCTCCATCGATTACTTTATTATGTCCCCTTTCATTAAAGGTCACATACTATAGATACTTTTTAGTACTTTACTTTTTACACTTAACAGTATGTTCTGAAGATTAATGCATATTGGTTCATAAAAACCCATTCTCTTATTTACAGGCTGCATAACAGCCAATTGCATAATTATTTAATAGTTTATATGACTACTTTCCTGTGTATAGGCGTTTAGATTGTTTTCAATATTTTTAAATTATAAGAAATGCCTCAACAAATAACCTTGTACATATGTACTGTATTGGAAGGATATGTATCTTCAGAGTAAGATATGGAATTGTGGTGGAAAGACAAGTACATATGTGATTTTGTTAGATATTCCCAAATTTTTCTCCAGAAGGGCTGGACTCATTTGCATTTCCAACATCAGGACAAAAATCTATATATGATTTCTCCAGTCTGACCACATACAATTGCAAAGTCTTTACCTGAAGGACTCATGGGAAAGAGAGAAAGAGCTGCCCTCCCCGCACAACACTTGGTGCACAGCTAATGTATTCAAATTTTTATTTCTGAGGGGAGCTGAAGCAAAGGACTCACACTCCCCACCCCCCACCTTCACCAGCCATGCTCTTAGGCATGTGTGTATTCTTAGCCCAGGGGCACCTTCTATCAGAAGCCTCTTTATCTGAGCCCTCTGGCTAAGGTTTTCCTCAGGTGCCTCTGCCAATACTCACATATTCAGGGAAGTAGATGACAAATTGGAAGGCAATTTTCTTCACTCTTACTCAGTATTTTACTTTTCCACTCATAGCGTTTCTTCCTCTCCCTCCCTTCAATTTCTGGAACCATAAAACTGCAGGATTCTTTTGTTTGGGGCCTACAGCCTTTTAGAAAATCCCCCAGGTTTATGTAGCACCACTGGGAGAAACATAAGCAGAAGAGGGGGCAGTTTCTCTAGTTTAACTATTTTAAAATATTAATATGTTAAGTGTTTAAAAGCTTGATTTCCCCTTTCATTTTGGCTGTTGTCCTAATTGGCTTCTCCAACAACTAGCAGCTCAGCTTTGCTCTTTGGAGTTTATGTCTGTTTTCACAGAGCCTCACTAAAAGAAAACGTTAATTTTTAAAAATATTTGCTGGTTTGATAGGTGAGAAATAGTATCTCAATGTTGTTTTAATTTGCATTATGTTTGAGAATCATTTTCTGTCTGGTTTGTTGACCGTGTCATTTCTCCATTTTTCAATTTGATCTTTGACTCTTTCTCCTTCAGTGGTTCTTTACATTTTAGAGCTAGTAGCCTTTTGTCTATGCTATATGTTGGGAATATTTTTTTTCTATTTTTTTGTCAGTTGTCTCTTGACTTTGTTTATGCTATTTTCACCATAATTTAAAAAAATTTTTGTAGACTCTTTGGTCAGTCATCAAGAAGAATTCACCTGATTTTTTTTCTCATACTTGCATGGTTTCGTTTTTATTTAGATTCCTAATCCATTTACAGTTTATTCTTGCATTGGATGTAAAGTAAGATCTAATTTTATTTATTGTTTTCAAATGGTGATCTAGCTGTTCCTGCACCAATAAAAACAATTGCATTTTTAGTCAGTAGTTTAAGATGCCATCTTTGTCATAGACTGAATTATCATATGTATTTGGGTCTAATCTGGACTTTCTATTCTATTCCACTGGTCTATTCATGTACCAGAACATCATTTTAATTATAGAACTTTATGATATTAATGTCTGGAAGGGTCAGTGCTTCTTCATAGTTTTTACTTTTCAGTGTCTTCTTAGCTATTCTTTCATTTTGTTTTCCATCAACTTGTTTCAGGTTGATACTTCTTTGAATGGTCTTCTTGATCTCTACCATATATATATATATGTGTGTGTGTGTGTGTGTGTATATATATGGTATACTTTACATATTTATGTATAGTATATTTTATATATTATATAATTATATATGTATTATATATAATATATATTGCAACAATACCATAGACACTTACACAGTGCTTATTACATGTCAGGAATTATTTTAAATGCTTTCATGTGTTAACTCATTTAAATATCAAAATAGCCCTCTGAAAATGGCAATATTATTACTCACATTTTTAAGTGAAGAAACTAGGGTGCAGAGAGGTTAAATCCAAGGTAGAGCTGGAATTACATTTCTGCAAGGAAATTCATTTTCTTAAACACTTAGCCCTTCTCTCTGTGGATACACATTATCTCAAAATAAACTTCATTTTTGACATATGTATATCAGATATGAGGGAAGGTAGAGTGGCTTGGAGCATTATGGTTTTACTGAGACTCTGTGTATGCTTGGCTTCAGGTGAGAACTCTGAATGTTGATAGGCTGGAGCTGCATATGATACCACAACAAAGGACTAGTATTTATTCCACTCCCACAGAAGGCTATAGCTGGATGAAAAGGAATTCATGGTATACTATGAGGGTTAATTCCAGCATATCTGAAATTGTTCTGAACTGTTTTACTGAAATAAGAGATATACCTGCATGGCACTGACCCTGGTCAAGGCATGAAACATAGAGATTAAGAATGTTGCTTTGTAACTGTTGATGGGGGGAGTTTCAGAGAGGTTTCTACAAGCCTGTCAGAATTTTTTATTGATAACAGGAAGATTGGTAATTTGTACCTTGTCTCAGTGAAATTCCTGAAGGATTCTACCAGTGGACATGTGTATGTAGCAAGAGTATGCCTGCCTAATCAACAAAGCATAAAAAACACCATCTGAGACTCCATTGGGGGCTCCCTGTTTTTGAGATGTTTCATGCATATGTCAGAAATATAAAATCCAAAAAAGACAGGACATCTAAATAGATCTTACAAAGAAAGTACAGTCGAAGCTCAGACCTGGCTTCTCTGCACCTTTTGCAGCAAAATAAGTATTGTTATTTTGGACATCGTGAGTCTTTTTAAACAGTGGAACCCTGTCTACTGTCACTGTTGTTACAGGACCAACAGGTCTGTATGCTTGCTATACAATAAAAGGCCAATACACGAGGCCAGTAGAGTTTGCCACAGAGAAAGAGTTTAGTGATCACAGGGTAACTGAATGAAGGGACAGGAGGAGATCCTCAAATCTATTTCCCTAGGGAGTTCTGGGCTGGGGGAGCTTTTAAGGGAATAGTGGAGGGTAAGGGGCTGGAAAAGTGGAGTCATTGGTTGGTTGGGGTAAGGGGGATGAAATCATCAGGATGTGGAAACTGCATTATTTGGTAAGTCATCTGGCAACAGTAGTCTCACTAGTATGTAGGACCTGGATAGAATATCTTAAACGAAAAATTGTAAATATTTCACAATGCCTAAATTGATCCCTATAGAGCAGTTGGCGAGCACAGTGGCTTACGCCTCTAATCCTAGCATTTTGGAAGGCTGGAGTAGGAGAATTGCTTGAACCCAGGAGTTGAAGACCAGTCTGAGCAACATAGGGAGATCGCGTCTCCACAAAAAAATAAAAACTAGCCAGGTGAGTGGTGTATACCTGTAGTCCCAGCTACTCAGGATGCTGAGATGGAAGGACTGCCTGAGCCTAGGAGGTTGAAGCTGTCGTGAGCCATGATTGATGATTATACTATGGCACTTCATCCTAGGCAACAGAGTGAGACCCCCCAATTTTCATTTCTTCTTCTCACTTCTTCCTTGATTAATTGTACAAAGTTTATAGGGATGATTTCACTGTTAGTACATAATATTGGCTTGAAAATGGAAAGCAGAGGAATGTTCAGAATTAATAAGGGAAGGCTTCTTGGAGAAGTGACTTTTCAACTGAACATTTAAAAAGTTATGTAATTTATTTTTAAAAAATACTTAGACTGCCTGACAGTCTGCTCTGTATTTTCACATATTAAATATTATTTAATAAATAGGTGAAAATGAGAACAAGAGAGAGTTAGAAAGAGCAGGGGAGAATATTTCAGCTGAAATTATGAACATATGCTATGCTAACATAAAGGAAATAGGCAATTAATAGTTACTTTAGGTCAGAAAGGAAAAGATTAAATTGCAACAACAGATCCCAAGTATATATGCCTTAATATACTCCGTTCAAGTATTAAAGTAGCAGTTTGTTTATTCCTTTACTTTTATTTACTTGAATTGTTAATAATAAAATTTTGATGCCTTCTTTCTATTTCACAGTGAAAAGAACAGCAGTCAGGAAAGAACTTGCATGGTCTTCCATGTTTATAGTGACATGACTACCGGCACCTGTGCTTAGACACTTTGTCGTCCCTCTTATTGCTATGAGCTCTTGCTCTTATTTAAAGCCAAACTGATCCCTCATGAACTGGATCTTATTTATTTTCACCTATTCAAAATCATCACTATTGCAATTTTCTTTTCTGCATTATAGTTTTACTGCTAGATCATTCTCTTCCCTTCAGTTTATAAATATAATTTCACTCATCTCAAAAATAATTATTTTGATCTTCTTTTTCTACTCCCATCTAATTCTACGCACCTGTTTATAGTTAGACTCCTTAGAAGATTTGATTTGATTCACTGCCCCATTTCAGGTCCTCCTTTTCTTTCTTATCCATACTGCAATCAGAATTTCACCCCCATCACTCTACTGAAATAGCTTTTTGCAAGTTACTGGTAGCACCCACATTACTAAATCTACTGGTCAAATTTCAATCCTGATTTCAGTCATATTTTATATAGTTGATCACTCCTTCATTTTGAAATCACTTGCAGTCCTTCCTTTCAGAATGACCTATGTTTTTGGTATTCCTCCTACTCATTCAATCCCTTTCTCTGGTTCTTCCTCATTTTACTGACCTAAATATTGTGCTCACTATTCCCTCTGCTGGAATCACTCTTCTTCCACATATCTGCATTGTTTGCTTCGTTATCTCCATCAAGTCTTCAACATACTTTCTAAGGTCTTCCTGACTTCCTCCATTTAAACTTACAGCCTTTCCATATTTCCTGCCACCCTTCCCTGTTATATTTATCTTCATAACACTTATAAATATATCATTATTCTATGTTTTTTCTTTTTTAATTTTCAGTTTTCTTTCTTCTCCACTAGGATGCAATCTCAATGCAGTGATAATTTTTTGTGTACTTTTACATATTTTTTCCAGTACTCAGAATAACATTTGGCACATAATAAGTACTCACAATATGTTTTCTGAGTGAGAGAATGCGGAGGATACATGCAAAAATAGACAAACTATGAAATAGGTGAAAGTTGTCTTCAAGGTCCTTGTACTATCCATCAAGATGAGATGGAAAATAACAAGATAATCTGACTAATAAGCACTTATTAAGCTAGCCTTTCCTGCCTCTTAATTTAAAACCACAGTGAACAGAAACACACACACACACACACACACACACACACACACACACACACACACACACAAACACATACACACACACACACACACACACATACACACAGGCATATATTTATTTCTCTTGGAGGAAATTTAAGCACCGTGGCTAGGAGATATGGAATTGTGCCTAATGGGTAGAATCCTGATGTTCATTTCTAACTAAACTTCCAACTGCTCAGATCAGCCTGGGGGGTATGTAATAACACTAAGAGTACCTGGTCTATTACCAGGGAGAGTGAGGGCCAGAAGCCCAAACTTCACCTGCATGCAGTCTACGTATGCAGTAAATCTTCACTTGTACCCCCAACTCTATAATAAATAAATAAATTTAAATTAAAGATCATTCTGTAAGGCTGAGCCATGAATTAGTGAAAGGAATAATCTATAGAGAATAAAAATTAAATGTTTTGGTTATTTTTAAGATTATGAACAGTGTTCTGCAATTCTCATGAGAAGGCAGAAGAATTTGAATATTTTGATTCACCCTATTTTATACCTAAGTAAATTATGTAAAATTTATACTACCTTATAAACTAAGTAAAAGATGATGCTGGGTCATGATAATGTTGTTAAGGACATAGTTATTCCCTACAACCTACAATAGTGTCTAAATATTTTAGAGCAAAGTGTGATGAAGCAACAAACTTGTAGAAAATCAGAAATTCCTTAAAGAGCTTTCAAAATCAATTTGTCTATAGAGATTTACATTCTTTTCTTGATCTTCTGCCCTCCTTTCAGATATTGATTCTAAAGTAATGCATATCTAAACACTGTGGAGATGATATAAAAGTATTATAATTATTGTTCTATAGATAATAGTTCCAAAAGAATTTTTATTTGTTTAGAAATGTATAGTATATTTTTATGCCAGTAGGACACATCTCATAGTTTTTCAGTAGAGGAGATGGAAAATGCTAAGTCATAGGTTTCCAAATTCTGAACATTGTCTACATTAATAATCTCTTTAACAATTCTCAGCAAAAGAAACAAAGTGGCAGGTATCACATTTCCAGACTTTAAACTTTATTATAAGGCTACAATAATCAAAACAGCCTGGTATTGGTCAAAAACAGGCATTTAGACCAATGGAACAGGATAGAGATTCTAGAAGCAAAACCTCAATTGCTCAACAAACTTGTCTTCGACAAAGCCTCCACCAACAACCACTAGGGAGAGGAGAACTTATTCAGTAAATAGTGCTAGAAAAACTGGCTGATCATATGCAGAAAATTAAAACAACACCCCTGCCAATCACCGTACACAAAAATCAACTCTAAATGGATTAAAGACCTAAACATAAAACCTCAAACTATAAGAACCTTAGCAAATGCAGGAGACATCCTTATGAAAATTGGAACTGAAAATGAATTCCTGATCAAAACCCAAAATGCCCGTGCCATAAGAGATAAGATTCACAAGTGGGACCTCATCAAACTGAAAAGTGTCTGCAAAGCAAAAGAAACTATCAAGAGATCGGGGAGACAGCCCACAGAATGAGAAAAAATATTTGTCAATTGTATATCTGACAAAGGCCTAACACCTAGGATCTACAAGGGACTCAAATGTGCCGAAAAGAAAAAAAAGCCAGCCCTACTAAAAAGTGGGCAAAAGGCCGGGCTTGGTGGCTCAGCCTGTAATCCCAGCACTTTGGGAGGCCAAAGCGAATGGATTGCCCGAGCCCTCAGGTTTCCGGCCAGCCCGGGCAACTTGGCAAGATCTCGTCTTTACAATAAATCAAAAATTAGGTGGGCGTGGAAGTGCGCACCTGTAGTTCTGGCTACTTGGAAGGCTGAGGTGGAAGGAAAGCTGGAGCTCAGTAGATCTATGCTGGGTTGGCTGTGAGTGTGCCACTGCACTCCAGCCTGGGCGATGAAGGGAGACTCCAACTAAAAAAAAAAAAAAAAAAAAAGTGGGTAAAAGATATGAAAAGACACTTTTAAAAAAAGACATATGAGCAGCCAACAGATACATGAAAAAAAATGCTCAGCCTCACTAATCATCAAAGAAATGCACATTAAAACCATACTGAGTGAGATACCACTTAACTTCAGTCAGGATGGGCACCATCAATAACAAAAAACAACAGATGCTGGAGAGGATGCAGGGAAAAGAGAACACTTCTACAGTGTTGGTGGGAGTGTAAGCTAGTACAACCTTTGTGGAAAACAGTGTGGTGATTCCTAAAAGATCTAAAAACTGACCTTCCATATGACCCAGCAATCCCCTTTCTGAGAATATACCTGGAGGAATTCAAATCACTATGAAAAAGATACCTGCACATGCACGTTTATTGCAGCATTATACAATAGCAAAACATGGAACCAACCGTGCTGTCCATCAAAAGTGGACTGGATAGAAAAATGTGATACATATACATGATGGAATATTATGCAGCCATGAAGAAGGATAAAATTATGAACTGCATAGCCATTTGGATGGATTTAGAGTTTATAATACTCAGTGATCTATCACAGAAACAAAGAATTGAGTACCACATGTTCTCACTCATAACTGGACCCTAAACAATTATCATAATACTATAAAAAATGGAATGGCAATGGAGGAAAACTGCTGGGGGGGGGGACACTTCATCAATAAGGGCACCTGATCACAAACTAGGCAAAATGGGGACCAAAGTGACACCCAAACTTTACCTGCATAATGACCATTTGTATATCTAATCCTGAATTGTATCCTACATCTTTAAAATAAAAAAATTAAAAATTAAAAAATGGTATTTATAGTGTAAAGATCTTTTGATCTAAAACTAAAACATGTAGACATTTACAAATTAATTGTAAAATTTACAAATAAAAAAATAAAATAGGGATGTGAGAAAAACTTTTTGTGGTAATGGAAATGTTCTACATCTGTGATGGTTACATGACTGTATACATTTGTCAAAATTCATATAATGGCACATTCATATGGAAAATTCATAAAATGTAGTAGTACTATATGCAAATTATACTTAAATAAACCTAATTTTGAAAAAAAATCTCTTTAATAAACATCATCATGACTAAACATCATGTTTTACTTACTGCAATAAAGTTGAAAAGAATAAATATATTCTAATTTTTTTGCTTTCTTATGGGAATAACAGAATGCCCTCCATAATTAAAAGTAAACCCAAAACCTATTTTTAAAAGCCCTAACTAATCAAAATAAAATTTAATCTAATATACCTGGACAAAATTTAAGAGAGTGCTCAAAAATAGAAAAATATGCACATTGATAATGATATGTTTTGAGGAAAATGCATTAGGTATGTGGTTTACTTTCTAAGACTTCTAGATTAACATGACTTTTCTTAAAATTTTTGAGAAAGCTTAAATGAGAAACTGTTAAACACGTTTTTATCCTAATGATACCACACAACAATTCCAAATTTTGGAATCCTTAGTTTCTTGCAGAAATTCTAACATAATATATATTTTCCCAAGTTATGAGATAGGATTCATTCAATTTATATGTCAGATCTGAAGAAACATACTTTCCTTTAAGATGGACTTTTATTCATTTGACACAAACCATTCAAATCTATTTCCCTTATGACTGGTGAGGTACTGTTGTCATTAATGTAAATGTTAAGAAATCAACATCCAGAGAATTCCCAATCATAAAGATTCTCACAGCACCCCCAGAATTAATTTCATTTCTCTCTGTCTCTATTCAAGGTTATCCTGATAAAACATGGGAAAAGCGGAGGTTAAATAATCTTCAAACATTAAAAAAAGACTTCCTAGCTTTCTTTTGCCATTAATAAGAATTGAGTATTAATAGGAAGTTCCTCCTTTACATAAAACAAATACCTTATGATCTTGCTTTATCTTTTTTCTCAAAGCTGAAGTCCTTATAACTTTATTTCCTTTCTTATTTATTTTCTATTGCCTCAGAAAGTCAAATATAAATGTCACTAGACTCAATTACATAAATATTCAAAATGGGTGGAATTCATGAATCAATTATGGTATTGGAGCTACTAAAGTTAGATAATTAAACAATTTATTTTGACTCTCATTCTGGCATTTGGCACTATAAAAGTACATTTAAACTTTCTAGAAAAAAATAAGTGCTTTTTCTGCACTACTTCTAAGATCTTTCTTTTCATATTTGCTGAGGACTGACAATTATTGTGCTAGAAACTGACATGGGAACAAAAATGCCTGTTTTTTACATTCACAACTGGTATTTTTCAAGCATAAATCTCTGTTTTATTCTGGATTGGTATCCTCCTGGTGATGAATGCTTGATGGAGAGAGACTTGAGAGGAGCACAAGTCAACTGACAACTCAGGAGAAATATTACATTTTCTTGACCTAGCTGAACCATTGAACTCCCCATCTTGTTAAGCTCCTCTTCAGTCTGTAATGCTAGAGTATTCTTTTATTTGTTAGGTCTAACAATATAGATAGAAGATGAATCAAAAGACAGTTCCAAAATTTGATCACTCCTTACTATGCTTCTGCATTTCCCTTCCCCAGCACCTTCTTCATGGCCTCTTTTACATCTTTGTTTCTTAGTGTATAGATCAGGGGGTTAACACTGGGAGTGACAATTGTGTAGAAAAGAGTAAGAAACTTGCCCTGGTCCTGGGAATAAGTGTTTGCTGGTTGGAGATACATGTATATGATTGTACCATAGAAGAGAGAGACAACAATCAAATGGGAGCTGCAAGTGTTGAAAGCTTTCTTTCGCCCAGCAGCTGACTGGATTCTTAGCACTGCTTGTGCAATGTAACCATAAGAGATGAGGATGAGGATGAGTGGTGCCAGGATGATAAAGATTGCCAAGGCAAAAGCCAGTGCCTCAAGTGTCATAGTATCTACACAGGCCATGCCAATTAGTGCTGGCATCTCACAGAGAAAGTGGTCCACCTGTCTGTGCCCACAACGGGGTAGCATTAATGTCTGGGGTGCCATTATGAGAGAATTACTAAAACCGCTCAGCCATGCCACTGAAGCCAGCTGTCCACAGAGACGTGGGTGCATGATGACAGTGTAGTGCAGGGGTTTGCAGACTGCAGCATAGCGGTCATATGCCATGACAGCCAGGAGGACACACTCCACTCCTCCCAGAGCCAGGACAAAGTAGAGCTGGATGGCACAACCCACATAGCTGATGGTCTTATCTGGACCCCACAGGTTGTAGAGCATCTGAGGAATGGAGCCTGTGGTAAAACACATGTCCAAGAATGAGAGGTTGGCCAAAAAGAAATACATTGGTGTGTGCAGCCGGGAATCCAGAGCTGAAAGCAAGATGATGGTCATGTTGCCAAGAAGAGTCAGCAGGTAAAAAGTGAGGACAACCACAAAGAGGATTAACTCTAGTTGGGGGCGATCAGAGAAGCCCACCAGGATGAAGCCTTCAAAAAAGCTTGTATTATCCTTTTCCATCACCTGTGACCACATATTACCTGTTGGAAAAAAGATGAGTGTCTGTGAAGAGCATAGATACACTCCCTCAGAATAGAATGGTTAGTAAAATTGAAACTTCCTTGGATATATGGGATGCTTGGCCCAAAATTTCAATAGGTACTGATTAAGTAATTATTTAGTCTGAGGAGCACAGTGTTTGGGAGGTTTTCTGGCTCCTAGCTATAACTATCAACATTTTGCATTACTCTTTTTAATTTGGGCAGAATGTAAAAAATTACTTTCAAAAGCTCCTTGTTGTCCAAGGGAGTGAATGCTAAAAAAATTCCACTTTTTTTTAAAAATGGAGAAGCAGCAAATCTTCCTTGTCATATATAACCCATAATAAGAATGGGTAGATATGTCTCTGGGTCAGGGAATCAGACTTGTTATTAGGTGAAATTTCATTTTAAACACTGTCTCATCAATACTGAGAAATCTAGAGTCATATCAAAACTCAACAGGATTCAAGTAATCAGTCAAAATTTCAGGAAGAAGATTACTTCACTGTTGTTTATATCTATACCTATGATTTTATTCATTTTAATTATTGGATCATGACCCTGACATACATGTGTCAGATAAGACATATGAACAACTTACATAATCACTTCAATATCCCCTCTCCTTGCCTATCTAAAGCCTTTTGTAAAAAAATTACATTTTACACCTAGGTGTATTTTAATCCTGGTATTAGTTGACTTTTCTGGTGTTGTGAATGGGCTTTCTTATAAAAATGAAAAAGACAGAAATAAAGCAATTCCTAGGACTCAATCCTAAAAGAACAGATATTCAGAATTATTAATAGCCTTTCCCTTCCTATTATTCACATTTTATTCCTGAAAAGGACACTGCTTCCAGGCCTACATTGGTTATTTCACTTATCTGTATTGTATGATTCCTTAGAACTAAAAAAATTTGTGTGTTCTATGATAATTTACACTTTTAATTATTTGGTGGTGGTTTTAGGTCTTAGGGTGAGAGTATAATGTTAATTAAACAAAGGTAGAGTCTCATTTACAGTTTTTAAAAAATATTTTCTCATGTAGTTAGTAAGCAAGTAATATGGTGTAACTTATGAAAAGGGAATGTATTGTATCTCTCAGGTACATCAAGGCACAAAATAGGATTCAAATCTATGACTCTAAGAATGCTTTGCCATAATTAAATATGTTGTAGCATGTGTTCCCAAAAACAGCTTTAAGATTTTGTTTGTTAAAGCTTTGACACTTATTGGAAATTAAAGAATTGTCAAAGTCACCACTTGAGAGGCTGTAGCAAACTTGTACAGTGGTAAGGAAGGATGTAATCATATTTAAGTAGGTAAACAATCCTTTGTTTGATAACAGAAGAACAATACTTATAATCAAGACAGCATTGTTAGTAAGAACCTTTTCTCCACCTCTTGCAAAATGAAAATGTTTTAAAAAGATGTTATATACTAGTAAAAGAAGACAAATAGGTATATACAAGTGAATTGCAAGGGTAGATACCAACAGATGATAGTGGATGCTTCTAAAGAGAAAATTGGATCAAAGGCTGGGACTTTCTCTGCATCTGTAATGTTTTATTTCTTTAAAATAGCTTGAAGGAAGTCTGACTTTAAAGGAATAGTTATTAATTCTGAATGATAGAATATATGTATTTTTCTATTAGTAAATTTCTAGATAGTTAAATATCTCAAAATACAAAAAAATTATGAAATACAAGCCATTTAAGTATTAATGTAACTAATATTATATACCTCATGTGAGCTAAGCATGAATGTTAACCATTTGATATAGTTTACCTCACTTCATTCTCAAAGCAGTCCCAGGAGGTTTGCAGTTTTATTATTCAACATGGCAGATTAAGCTTCTGAGGTCAAGAAAGTGATGAAATAACTTGTTACAGATCACAGGGTTAATGTATGGATCCCCTGTGGTTTCACTCCATAAAACACAATTCTAGCTACAGAGTTAGACAGCATAGTAATTATTTTAAATCTCACCTAAAGAAACTAATTAATTTTGTAAAATTGGGACTGCAACTCATGTCTTTTGATTTGTTGTACAATGTTTAATATAAAAAGTCTTATTGCTTATAAATGGAATAAGAAAATAAGACAAACAGTTGACATTTACCTGTCAGAATGTGTTAACACTGAGTTCATTGGGTATAGAAATCTGCCAGAATTAACCTGGGCCTGCTGTCTTCTATCCCTACTGGAAGTAAGTACAAGGCCACTGGTTGAGAGTAACTATCTCTTTCCATGGTTCTCATACTCAACATTTTCTCTATGACTTGTTTGTATGAATATGAATGTTTAATGACCATAAAGTAGGATACAAATCTAAGTTATTTTATTTTCTTTCTTGCTTCTCAATTCAACTAGGATTATCCTCATGAATTTTTCATTCTGATTAAAAGTGTTTC
Organism: Tarsius wallacei; assembly: GCA_963574415.1. Taxonomy (NCBI): domain Eukaryota; kingdom Metazoa; phylum Chordata; class Mammalia; order Primates; family Tarsiidae; genus Tarsius; species Tarsius wallacei. Next base: position 43,541 of record CAUYQG010055432.1, on the reverse strand, counting down.
TGGTGGTTAAACCATCTGTTCATTGTCTACCTTTCTTCTAATATTGTCACATCAGTTGAATCATTACCCTGTCTTACCAAGTCTTCTCTTTGTGGGGACTGCATTTCTGCATTTATGGACTTTAAATAACTAGCAGCTAATTTCTCTGTTTGCTAAGAATATTATTTTAAATGATATGTGAGTATGTCTATCCTTATGTGAACTGAATAGAATGACTTCTAAACAAGTTGACATGACAGCTTTCTCAAGAGCCATATACATAGTAATTTAATTATAGTGATGCAATTTATCAGTCCTGGCATTTAAATGCATTTCCATTGTTTTGAAAAACAAGACAAACTTGTATGTCCTCTTTGACTTCTGTATCTTTGACCATGTAATTCAATTTTTACAATTAAAAAGTATTGAACCAAATATTTCAATATCAACTATTACCTAATAAACTTATAAAGAGCCAGAATGGGGATTTACTGCTTAGACTGATTGGAGGAATAAATTATGAGGTCCTAGAGTTAAGAAAGGTAAACAAGCTGCTCATTCTGTGCCAAATAGAAAATGAGGTAAATGCAAAGCCATAGGAAAGCCAGAAAAACTTTTACGTTTCTTTCATTGACTTTCCATGTTGGAGTTCAAAGTCCCAGCATCAGAACTCACCATTCACAATTACTGAGAATTCATTATTCAATATATTCTCATGCAAGCAGATCTATACTTAGTAATTTTATTCTTAAGATTTTCTAATTCAGTAGATTCTACTACTTTCTAAATTTATTTTTTGGTAAGGACTCCATTTATAAACCAAATAATCTCTCTCCAGCTTCCTCACAGTGTGAGTGATATTAAACCATATCTTTAAATTTTGACCAAACCTATATAAATAAAGTGCATAGACAGGCTGTGGGGTATTGGCATAATAATTTAATTATCCATGATTTGGCCATAGCATAAGGTTCTTAAAAAGAAACAGATCATCAAGTAGTTTAGAGGCCTGGGCCACATTTCTTCCTATACAAGATTAACTTACCAAATTTGACTGCAACCTCAGAAATGCCATGTCCACTGTTTCTTCTCTTTCTTGGGACTTCACTTGGGAGTTTAAGTGGGATGACCACAATACAGACAAGGAGAGGAGAAAGATGACACTTAAGAAATCTTTTAAAAACGGACAAAGATAAAGGGGCAACAGGACCCAACAGAGTTGAATATGAATGGAAGAAGAGAGAATGTTGATGAACACGCAATAATTATATCACCTGAGATACAGCTGTGAGGCACATCCACATACCCTGCCTCCCAGGCCCAGATAAGAAGCCAGATAAGGAGCAACATGAGGAAAGCTGGGGGGATCCCTGATGTGTACTCAGCATAAGGAACACTTAAAGATTGAAGGATTCAAATTTGAGAAGGAAGAACTTCTTATAGGTTTCAGAGTTGATATAAGACTTCCTTTTCTGATCACCCTATGGAATAAAACTTCCTTTTCAAAAACTCCCTTAACTAGTTATCTCTAACAAGGTTCAGGAAAGTGTATGGTCTCAGAGGAAATATCACTCTTGCCAACATGTGCATACGAACACATACATATGCTGCAGATTCACCTGAGAGACACAGAGAGAGTGCCAAATCTCCACGGAGTCTAATTTCATCATCAAGACCAGTAAGTAGTATTAAGCATTAAAACACCAAAAGGATCCACTTTATAAATTAGTTCAGAATGGAACCTAGAGTTAAGGAAAAAGATGTACTAGAATATATGTGTGTCTTGGTTTCCTTTTGTGGTACATATCCTCTACCATTTGCTTAGTGCATGCAGTGTAAAGAAGTGGTATTATTTAAGTAATTTTACCACTTGGTTTACTTAGGATGAATTTTTTATTCAATTTTAAGATCTATAACAATAAAGTTTAACTTGAATATTTTCTATTTGAGACAGATATATCAAGAGGAGATTGGGTTTTAAAAAGGATTGATTTTGACATTTAAAATTAATTTTCAAAAAAAGGTCAAAAATATTAAAATAATTTTATTTTACCTTGCCTAATTTGGTGTAAAATGATTTAAATGATTTCAAGAAAGTTACTATCAATCTGACTTCCACAGGACATCAGTTAAGTCAGAATAAATGAGCAGGTTTTCAGTTTTTAAAAAAAGACAATAAGTAACAGTATGCATGTGTTAGTTTCAGGTCACTTTATTATCTGTTACAGCTATATGATAAACAATATAAAAACAACTGCATCTCAAAAGCACATATTCTAATTTTTTTTTTTTTTTTTTGAGTCCAGGCTGCCCAGGTTGTGCAGTGGCATGATCATGGATCATTGCAGCCTCAGCCTCTTGGGCTCAGGTAATCCTTCCACTTTAGTCTCTTGAGTAGCTGGAACTACAGGCATGAGCCATCATGCCTGGCTAATTTTTAAATTTTTTGTAGATATGAGGTCTCCATATGTTGCCTAGGTTGATCTCAAACTCCTGGGCTCAAGGATCCTCCTGCTTTGGTCTCCCAAAGTGCTGGGATTACAGGCATGAGCCACCACATCTGGTCCCCAAAGACTTCTAAAGGAGACAAATTTTACATTTCATCTCTACAGCCAAAAGTTTTAGTTAATACACATGCGATACCATATTTTTTTGTGCATTACAAATATTATTTAAATTTAAATATTATTAATAGACCTTGGCCTACTAACTTCAGTGACCATTTCCAAGTATTTTTGTTAATATAAACAGAAAAGATCTGATCATTACCACATCAAATACTATGCTTTAAATATAAATAAATATGTGTATATATATATATATATTTTTTTTTTTTTTTGAGTTGGAGTCTCACTCTGTCGCCCAGAATGGAGTTCAGTGGCCGCTCCTGGCCACCGCAGCCTCGACCTGTTGGGCTCCAGCGATCCTTCCGCCTCAGCCTTCCAAGTAGATGGAACTACAGGCGCACACTACCACGCCCATATAATTGTTTGATTTATTGTAGAGATGAGGTCTCGCCAAGTTGCCCAGGTGGGTCTCGAACCTGCGGGCTCAGAAAATCTACTCATCTCAGCCTCCCAAGGCATGGGATTACAGGCTGAGCTACCGAGCCCAGCTAAATGTAAATATTTTAATGTCATATTTTATCATCTTAATACCACTAAGTAGGAATAGAATATATTAGCTAGAAACAATAGTAATATTATCTTCTCCATTAAGTTATAAACACATGACATAGAATGATTTGTTTTTTTAATTGACAGAGACTCTGAAATACATAGATGTGCAATCAGAACTAATCAATATTAATTCTGTGTTTTAACAAACTTCTTGGCACTGTCAGATGAACTATTTCCCTAGAGAGCTGCCTTTACACTTTGATTCAGTTATTAGCTTATACTACCAGCTCTAATATTTTCTCATGGAAAATAGGAAGATATACCTAGAGAATTTTATGCTCTCAAGAATTTCCTATGTGATTTAATGAGTCCCTCTGAGAAGTGAAGGAGATGAGATCCTCATAGGGCAGTTAACTCAATGAAGGATGTAAAGCTGTTAACCAAAGAAGAAAATTTGGAAGCAATATTTAAATTTATTTTTTTGGCATCTCACTTCTACCCCTTTTACTCATACTTGACCCATCATCACTCCTAACCCATACAAATAGATTTAAACTTGTAACCGATTGAAACATTATAGTTGTAGAAAGCTACTGTCTGTGAAATAATACAGTAATACTCCAAGGGCTATACATAATGGAAAGAAATGCTTCCCAGCGTGTTACCACATGACTTACTATATCACCATATAACATCATAGAATGTTTTCAAAAAAAGAAATGAAGTCTGTAACAGTTGTCTTTGCTATCAAATTCAATTACGTTTAAATAAAATTTTCACTGCTATTGAATCTAATTTTATTGCTGTAGCTTTTTGAAAGTGAAGAACAGATTATTTACAATACTTTTATCACATGAAATCACAAAATTTGATGTCAAATGTTCATAATTTCTTTGAACTTTATTTCTTAAGTTTACTTTTCTTGTTTTTCACCTCTTTATGATTTGTCCAGTCACCAAGACTTGAAACACCATAGTTTCTGAGTCATCTCTTTACCTGAATGCTCATATTCAATACACTTCTAAATCAACTTAAAACAGTTGTCTTGCACACATCTGACTTCTTTTTCATTTCCACTCCTCTTGCCCTGCCCAGTAGCTCATTATCTCTTGCATAATTTGTTACAAGAGTCTGTTCATTTGTTAATCTCTAGTGCCTTGCTACTTCAAATCATCCTTCACTTTACTACAAAAGGAGACTTTCTAAAACGTGTTGTTACACCCCTACTTAAAATCATGAGGTGGCACTTATTGCCCAGAAAAATGCACATATTCTTTAATATTGATGTGGTTCTGTATCAGCTCTACATTTCCAGCTCTATCTCAAGAGCTCCTGTTTATTTTATGTTCCAAATGCATTCAACTACTGACCCTTTTCCATAAACAATAAAAAGTTGAATCCTCTCTGGAAAATAATTGGGAAGAAAGAGAAAAAGGAACAACCTTTGGAGAACAGCTTAACCTCAGCTTGGAAACAATCACTGCAGGCAAAAAAGTAAGAAAGCCAAATTTACTATCACTGGGGAGGAAAATTACTTTGAAGTCGTTGTGAAAGTTAAATAAGGTAAGAAATATGACATACCTAGTATTGTCCCTGACATACAGTAGATCTTCGATAATTGTGATCTCTCCTGTGTCTCCTTGCTTATAATGTTCTCTCAGATGAGGATGTTCATCCTGTAAAAATGATACTAAAATAATCAAGATCCCATTGAAAAATTCTTCCTGTTTTATTTGGCTATTCTTTCATGTAGGCTCCAGAAGCTCTTTATTTGCAGTTTTGTTTTAGCACTTATTCTAATCAAGATTTGAACGAAAATTTAGAGAGGTGGTTAATTAGGGGGTGAATTTTTGATAAAAAGAATAAAATATGACCAGGCACTGTGGCTCATGCCTGTAATCCTAGCACTTTGGGAGGCCGAGGTAGGAGGATCACTTGAACCCTGTAGTTCTAGACCAGCCTAAGCAATATAACGAAACCTTATCTCAATAAAAAAAATTTTTAAAAGCCAGATGTGGTGGTGTGAGCCTGTAGTCCCAGTTATTCGGAAGGCTGAGGTAGAATGATAACCTGAGCCCAGGAGGTCCAGGCTGTGGTGAGCAGTGATCATGCTGGTGCACTTCAGTCTGGGCAACAAAGTGGGGCTCTGACTAAAAAAATACATACATACATACATACATACATACACACATGAATAGATAAATAAATACATATAGAAAGAGAGAAAGGGAAAATTTAGATGAGAAAAATGAATCAAAATGCTTATTATAGTTGGCATGTGAGAGATTATGGAAGGAAAAATAGAGGATAGTAAGATGGAAGAAAAAGAGGCCCATTAGTTAGTCTATCTAAAGGAGAAATCCCTTTGGGAAAATAACTTTACTACCCCTATTGTTCATTTATACAATGTCTAGTACATAATTTAAAAAATTGCTAGCTGTGAGAAGAGCAAGAAGACCATATGATCAATAATCAAGAATTTTTTTTAAAAGAGGCCATAGAAAAAGATCTCTAGATAATCCAGGTTTTAAAGTTAGCGAACATTTAAGTATAACTATGATTACTTTGTTAGAGGATAATATGAACAAAACAGGTGAACTCATACAAATTTCATCAGAGAACTGAAATATATAAAAAAGAATAAAACATACATTCTATAAATGAAAAGTAAAATTATAACTGAAGTTAAAAACTCAGTCTGGGTTTAACTTCTTAATATAGGAATAGTGGCTGAAAGACAAAAAACCAAACTGACAACAAGAAAGAAAAAAATAATAGAAATAAATTATAAATATAATAACATACAGGTCAAACATAAATAGTTTAAGATACAAATAATTAGAGTACCAGTAGAAGAAGTAAGAAAAAATGGAGTAGAAGCAAAATTTGAAGAGATAATGGCTAAGAATTCTCTAAAACCAATGAAAAACATCAACCAGCATATTTAAAAATCCCAGCAAATGCTAAGAAAGATGAACAGGAAAAAAAATTTCATAAAGATCTGACATCTTAAATATGATACCAAAAGCATGACTTAAAAGAAAAAATCAATGAATTGATTTTATCGAAACTGAAAACATTTGCTCTGCAAAGACCCTGTTAAAAGTATAAGAGTCCCACTTGAGACCAAGAGAAAATACTTACAAATCATATATCTAATAAAAGACTTGTAACTAGAATATATAAAGAACTTTCAAAACAAAACAGTAAAAACACAATCCACTAGAAAATGGGCAAAAGACATGAACTGATGTTTATTACTTATTTTGATAGCAATAAGCACATGAAAACATGTGCAACATCATTAGCCGTTAGGAAAACAAATTAAAATCACAATGAAAGATCACTACATACGTAAGAGAATAGTTAAAATAAAGAATACTAATAACAACAAATGCTGAAAATAATTCAGAGAAATAAGTTCTACCATATTGTTGATAGAAAATAGTACAACCACTTTAGAAAATAGCGTCTTAAAAAATTAAGCATATATTTACCATATGACCCAGTAGTCACATCTCTTAACATTTACCCCAGAAAAGTGAAAATTTATGCTTACATAAAAACCCAGACATTATTGTTTAGAGTAGTTTTATTGTAATACTAAAGCACAGACACAATCTATATGCCCTTCAATGAGGGAATGAATAAACAAACTATGTTACATCAATATTATGAAATACTAAACTATAGAAAGGAATAAACTATTGATACATGCAACAGCTTGGATGAATGTCAAAGAAATTCAACTGTGTGAAAAAAGTCTATCTCAAAGGGTCATATACTGTATGATTCCATTTATAAACATTCTCAAGATGACAAAATTATGGAGATAGTGAACAGATTAGTGATTGCCAGAAGTTAGGAATGGGGCATTGAGACGGGACAGATATAGGTGTAACTATAGGGGGGTAACACAAGGGATATTTGTGGTTATGTAAGGATTGTGTATCTTGATTGTGGTAGTAGTCACAAATCTGCCTGGGCAAGTTACATAGAACAACATACACACACACACACACACACACACACACACATGAGTACTTGTAATATTGGTTAAATCTGAGTAAGATTTATGGTTTGTAAAAATGCTCATTTTCTGTTTTTGAGATTTTGCTATAGTTATACAAAATGTTCCACTGGAGGAAGCTGGATGAAGGGTACAACAAAATCTCTCTGTATTATTATTTTTGCAACTTTCTGTAAATCTATAATTTTCTTCAAAATAAAAACTTTTACAAAGTTTAAAAAGTTGAATAAGGAAGATTTGTATGAACCAATATAGAGTAATTTCCAGATTATATTGTTAAATGAAAAAAGCAAAGTATAAAGAGTGTCTTTTATATATTACCTTTCATATACTAAAGAAGAAAATATGACAAAATATCTACATATCTTCGCTTTTATGCAAAAGGAAATACAAAAATGGTAAACCAGAAACTAATGATATTAGTTACCACTGGGGCTAAGGGATGTGGAATATAGTGTAAAGAATGAAATAATAGAGTGGAAAGGTTGAGAGGGAGTGATATTTTTCTAAGTATGTATAATATTTTGTGTAGTTCTTCTTCTTTTTTCTTTTTTAATTGAGTAAGTTCTGGCTATGTTACCCATGCTGTTCTCGAGTTCCTGGCCTCAAGCAATTCTCCCATCTCGGCCTCCAAAGTGCTGGGATTATAGCCATGAGCCACCAGGCCTGGCCAGTTCTTACTCCTATAGCCACAATGTTCACATATTCAAAATTTAGAAAATTAAAGTCACCCAGAATGGGAAGTACCCCAAAGAAATACAAATAGTGATAAATAGACCCACTAGTTTTACAAATGAGCAATATAACCAAGTTAAAGAGGGTTAACCTAAGTAACTTTGGGAAAAGAGTAATTTGACTATTGTCTTAAGCAAAACCTACTTTAAGGGTAAAGGCAAAAACAAAACAAAACAAAACTATACACAAAAATTTTGCTCTAGTTAGTAAAAGAGTTATTCCCCAGAGTATGGATTAGCAATTCTGAAACTATTTGTATATTCAGATTGATCAAAAAAGTAAATATATTATAGATAATGAAAGCCAACTTCTTACTATTGGAGAAAAAAGGTACAAATAGGAAAAGGAGATAGACTAGAATAAACCCTGTCATATGTGGATTGGAGTCAGAAGCATCAGTATGAACTGTGGTTACATACACACAAGCACACAGATTCCCAGATATAGAAATAAAAATATGTGTGCATGTATGTTAGTACATATGTATGTGTATGTATGTGTATATGTATATACATATACACACACATACACAGGTATACATACACACAATATTTATTTTTAAAAAATTATTTTAGATTCAAGGGGTACATGTGTAGTTTTTTTATACAGGCATATTGCGTATAGTGAGGTCTGGGCTTCTATTAAGCCCATCACCCAGGTGGTGGGCATGGTTCCCAATGGGTAGTTTTTCAACTGTTATTCCCCTCTCTTCCTCCTCCCTTTAGAAGTCCCCAGTGTTTGTTATTCTCATCCTTATGCCCATGTGTACCCAGTGTTTAGCTCCCACTTGTGAGATCAAATGGTATTCAATTTTCTGTTTCTGTGATAATTCACTCAAAATGATGGTCTCCAGCTACATCCATATTGTTGCAAAGAACATGATTTTGTTCCTTTTTATAGCTGCATAGAGTACCATAGTGTATATGTACCATATTTTCTTTATCTAGTCCATCATTGATGGGCATCTATGTTAGTACCCTGTTTTTGCTATTGTGGATAGTACTGTGCTAAACATATGAGTGTGTATGTGTGTGTGTGTATATATATATATATATGCATATACATATAAATATGTGTGTATATTTATATATATGCGTGTGCACACACATACATACACAGGCATATATGGTATTGCACATGCGCGCACACACGCACACACACATAGACATATATGGTATTGCTAAGCTCAGTTCACTGAGATATCCTCAAAATAATAGCAGGCAGTAGCAGTGAGCACACCTAGTAGCCAGATCTTGATTTCTAAATATATTCTTCAATAAAGGAATTAGAGATCTTTGAAGGGTTGATTCCAGGGCTGGGGCAGCAAAACTACAAGATGACCTTGGATCAGCTAGTAGTGACACAAAATATAGAAGTACTCGAACAATGATGAGGGCATGTTAAAAGAACACAGAAGTCAACCTGAAGGAGCTACCAAAGAACAAATCTAGGACAACTTCAGCAGCAAATTAAATAATGACAGTACTGAAACTATAACCAATAGAATATGTTAAATATCTATGAGACTATACTAAGTTAAATACATGACTGAATAAATAATAAATAGGGGAAGAGATTATAGCACTTCTTTACAGTAGAATTCTAATTAACAAATGTAAAATGAGTGATGGAAATAGAAAACAGATGCCACAGAAATCATTGTTGCAGGTAAGAATCATTGATGAGAAATGATATTTGCATAATCTCAAAGTATTCCCCAATAAGACAATTATTAATTACAAAAGGAAAAAAGGTAATTTTACAGTGAAGAAACCTGGAAGAAATTATTTCAACCAAGGGACCAAAGTAATAAGTAATAGGTAATAAGTAACAAGTGAACAACATGTAATATGAAACATCACACATACCTCTTGATATGATATATATCATTACTTATGTGATATTCTTGCCAAAAATGCATACCCTCAGTATGTACCATAAGAAAATATCAGACAAAACCAAAGTGAGGGTACATTACAAAATAACTGACCAATATTCATCAGTAGTTCCAAGGTCATGAAAGACGAAGACTGAGGAGTTGTCCCATGTTGGAGGAGACAAAGGGGATGTAGGGGATGTAAATGCAATGCGAAATCTCAGATTAGATCCTGGAATAGCAAAGGATATTGGTGAGACAATTTGCAAAGTTTAAGTAGTATTTTATCAATGTTAATTCCTCTGCTTTGATCATTTTACTGTGATTCTGTAAAATGCCATTGTTGGCAGAACTAGTTGAAGAGCACATATGAACTCTCTAAACTATTTTTGCAACTTTGTTGTAAGTTTAAAATTATTTCAAAATAAAAAGCTAAAAGAATCAACAAAACAAATTCAGAGCAATTCTTTCAACGACTAGCTGGGTGCAGTAGTTCAGACCTGTAATCCTAACATTTTGGGAGACTATAAGAGGATTGCTTGAGCCCAGGAGTTTGAGACCAGCTTAGGCAACATAGCAAGGTCGCCTCTGTACAATTTTTTTTTTTTAATTAGCCAGTGTGGTTGTGTATCTGTGGTCCCAGGTGCTTGAATGGCTGAAGTGGAAGGATCCCTTGAGCCCAGGAGTTTCAGTCTGTGGTGAACTGTGATCATGCCACTGCACTTCAGCCTGGGTGGCAAAGTGAGACCTCGACTCAAAAAAATAAAATAAAGATCATTGCATTTAAATGCAAAACAAATATATGTGAATATACCTACAAATATATCTATAATCTATATTTCTTAAAACTATTAAGAATATAGGGTTTCAAAAATTTTTAATTGGCAAATAATAATTGTACATATTCATGAGGTACATATAAAGATGTTTCGATATGTATAAAGTGTAGTAATCAGATCAGGGTAACTAGCATATTCATAATCTCAAACATTAATCATTTCTTTGTGTTGGACACGTACAGTATTCTCCTTCTAATTGTTTAAAACTCTATATAATGTGTTATTGTTGCTATAGTTATCCCACAGTGGTATAGAACACCCGTACTTTTAAAGCAATAATTTAAGATGTTCTACCTTCCCATTTTCCTCAGTAAATCATTCCTTTACAAAGAAGGCATAGCTTTGCTGAAAAATTCTGGTAACCTCTGTTAACATTCTTTTGTCAGAGTTTGCATGACTTTCATAGAGCATCCCAACCTGCTTCAGACAGATAAAGCAACTTTGGATTTTTTTGGTTATGAGGGCCAAGAGTCAAATTGCTCGCCTATAGATAGATGGGTTCAAGCGTCTTCTCTTGCTTTAAGCCACACACAAAGCTCAATCTTATGAGTTGATTAGTAAATAGATAGAAACTCTACATTCAAATATAGGTAAATTTTTTTATAAGTTGAAATTAGCTCACTTAGTTTATTAATTCCTTACAGCAACTTTAACAAATTGCCACACACTTGGTGACTTAAAACAACATACATTTATTATCTTACAGTTCTGGAGATCAAAAGACCAAAATTCATTTCAGTGGGCTAAAATCAATGTGTCACTGACAACTTGCCAGGTGGCAAAGTGGTCAATTAGGACAATAAGCCAAAATAAAAGTAACAAGTCTTTCTTCACTTACTTAGATAGTATAAGTAAGAGACAAAAACAGGCTCCAGTTTCCCAGTGTTCCATTTATTCTAAAAGGAAAACGTCTGGCAGGTAAGTGCAGATGGGGGAATCATCTCATTGCTAAGAAGTCCTGATCAAAAGGTTCTGCTGTTTTATGAATCTAGAGATTGGGGGATGGGGTGTAGGTGAGGGGAAGGGAGTGGAGAGATTAGAGAGAAGGGCTAGGAGTGGAAAAGGACTGAGTCATAGTAGAGAAAAGTGCCCTAGCCAAGTCTCCTCCATCCCATAAGAAGCCTACAAATGGGCTAGGAATGTAAGTATGTGCATAAGTATGACTGACAGAGGTGGGGAGTTGTAGGAAGGGCTTGGTCCTTGACTACATTGCTCTAGTTGTGCAGCAAGTCTGGTGTGGAGAGGGCAGCTTTCCATCATGAACTTGCCAAGTCAAGCCTTTGCAATTGCCTATGGTCAGGCCTGAAAGATCACACATAGGATTTTGCCCTGGAACTGGACTTAGTCATTCTTTCTGGAGACTCTAAGAGAAACTCTATTTTCTTTTCTTTTCTGTCTTCTAGAGGCTACCTGCATTCCTTGGCTCACAGTTCCATTTTCTATCTTCAAAGTCAACAACATAACATTTTTCAGTCTCTGACTCTAACCCTTCTACTTCCCCCCATATAAGGAACCATGTGATTATGTTGGACCCACCCAGATAATCCAGAATGAGTTCATCACAAGATCTTTACTTAATCATATCTGCAAAGTCCCTTTTATCACATGAGATGACATTGTCACAGTTTCAGAAGATTAGGGTGTGGACATCATGGGGCCATTATTCTGACTACCACACTTACTATTGAATTTCATTCTTAAAGATAGGGTGCAACATTCAGCACTCTACCTTTTGCTTTGGAGGAGATAATCTAACATGCTCTAGACCACAGGACCTCCAGAAATTTCACTGTGGTGACAGTCCTCTCAATTTTCACACATATGGGACCAACCATCTGTAAAGCCATATTATCTTACCAAAAGTATCTAAAGAACTTGCTGTCCCCAGCTCAACAGGTCCTTTCAGCCTAATGTTATCAGAATAGTGAGTCACCATAAAGTCCTGGTAGATGGCAAGACACTTAAGAAGTGTCTAAATTGGAGCCTAAATTGTGTCATGGAGCTTAAGAGCTAATACAAACCTGAGAGAGTGGTAAAATTATACTCTGTACCTTCCCTTTTGGTGTTATATATTCATTGAAATAAATTTTAAAGGGAATAGCTACATCAATAAGTGTTAGGGTAAACTGTGGGCCAGTGGGCAAGTACTGTGGGAATAAAGCAAAGAATTGCAAAGACAAAGCAAAAGAGTTATTCCACTCAAGGGAGAATGGGACTGACACTAAGAGGCAATGCGGTGAGGCGGTTGAGGATAGAGGGCCTTTTAAAGTTTTAGCAAGTACCACAGGTTCTTACTCATAAGAGGACCCTAAACAATTATCATAATACTATAAGAAAGGGATTGGCAGTAGCAGATCATTGCCAGGGGAGGGGGAGGGAGCACATTTCATCAATAAGGGTACCTGATCTCAAACCAGGTGAAGTGGGGACCAAAGCCAGGCCCAAATTTTATCTTAAAATGACCATTTGTATACCTAATCCTGAATTGTACCCCACATCTTTAAAATAAAAACAACAACAACAAAGTTTTAGCAAGGAGACAGGGTAAAAAAAATCTCCAGCAGCTGCATTCCTAAATATTGATAACACCATTCTTGTGTCCTTGACATTGTCAGGCAACCAGTCCTGTGACACCAGGGCCTTCAGCCTCTGGCAGGCTGATATGCAGTCATGAAAGGCTGATTACAATAGATTAGGTCAGCTTGGTCCTGTATAGTTGAAAAACAAGTGCCTAGAATAGAGGCCTAATCAGTACAAGACATACTTGGGAGTTGCAAAACAATTATCAATAGCTACCTCCAGAAACTGGTTCTGTCTTTGACTGATGATTAGAAAGTGGGGAATGGAACAAATAACTCGCAATGTATGACAAAGCTTAAGCAATGTTAAAATGGCTATTACTTAGCTAACATTACTCCATTTGACTTCACCTTTTCAATAGGTACATTTCTGGAACCAGAAGCTAGATTAAATCTTACAGTAAAAAGACCACTTTAAGATCAATTTCAATGAAGATTGCAACCCAATTAAGCTTATAATAATCCATTTAATTCACCAGGCTCATTTATCTTATGCACAGGCCAGACAGATAATGTAACTGTAATCCAATACATATTTCAAGTCTTAATAAAAACACTATTCTCTGAAATTCTCCCAGGAGGGAGATTCTGACTATCTGGTCAAACATTAAGTGTAGAGATTTGTGACAGTCAGATGGTATTGTTTTCATCTCAATTCATTTTGTGTGGGCTGAGGGAATCCATAAGTCCAATCTGTGGTCATTTTCCCTGATTCTGGTTGTTTACCTTTTCCTTTGCTAGGCAGAATGAGATGTTGCGCCCCTTTTTCAGTTGGGGCCTGAGATGAGTCAAGACTGGGTTACTATATTGGAAAGACTTGGCCTATCTCTTATTAGTACTTGAGGTCTTTCAGCTAAGAGGGTAGTATATTTACCAGGGTCCATACTCTGGTTAGTTACAAACTCTAAGCTTTAACTCCACAGTGGCATAGGACTGCTGAAAATTCAGCTGTGTTTTTTTAGAGGTTTTGACATAGCTTTTTAGATTTCCTTCCCCACTTAATATAAAGGCTTTCAGACTCATTGGGAAAATTGCCTTGTATCAGGATTTTGGTTCATTTTTTGTCAGTTCAGCTCTACAAGAATAACAAATTTCTGGGTAATTTTTTCTTTTCTCCTTACTGGTGGGCATTTTACCAGTCAATAATAAGAGTTACAACCTTCCCACTTGCATCCAGAATCAGTAAATTTCCACAGAAAAAAAGCAACTTTTGGCTCAAGTTCATAGCTCTTTACTCTATGGAATATTAATTTATTTGTCTTTGCTGCTTTAGTGACTCTGTGATATTTTACATACACAATTTTTTTGTATTTATTTTGGCTTTTCTAGTTTTTGCATGATGATTAGACTTCCAAAAGTTATTCTATCTTTCCAGGAAGCAAAATTCATGATCGCGATATGAGCTAAACATTTAATAAACAGTATAGATTTTGCTGGAATGGGTGGCTTCATAGGCACTGTCATAGGTAAATTTACCATGAAACTAATCCTGTTTAATTTCATGTCTTATCCCTGGCATAGATCCCTTCCAAAACCCTGTGAAGTGTCCCAGAAATGTGTTCACATAAACATATGCTTATATAAAATTTGTAAAAAGATATCCTATCTATAACTTATTAAGGCCACTGTCTTTTTCAATCCAACTTACCCCAACATAATTCTCATATTGATTGGTAATAAAGTGGCTAAGAGAATTTTTATCACTTGGTTAAGAGAAAGTTATATTAGAGATATAGTTATGTGGTTCACAGTCATTTCTGTGTATAAGTAAGTTATTGTTAGCCCTCTGGTATAAAAATGGCTTAAAGGAATACTCTGACTTCTGACTCTGTTGAATCACCAGCATTATGACATAAGGTGCAGAGCCAGAATGTGAAGATGGCTGACACGTCAGGTGCCAAGTCTCTGAAGTGTGAAGGTAGTGGTTAGCCATAATAAATTTCACAAAAGTTAAAATTTTCTGATTGTCAAAAGATACTGCTAGGAAAATAAGTAAGCAAGCCACAGACTGGGAGAAAATATTTATCATAAGACAAACAATCTTATTTTTTAAGGAACCAGTGATTTAAACAGACAAAAAAGATGGTATATGGTCAATAAGCAAATGAAATAAGGCTCACCATTATAAGCCAATAGGGGAATCCATATTGAAACCATAATGAGATATATCTACTTACCTACTAGAGTGAATACAATTAAAAAGATTGACAATAGAAAGCGTTGGCAAGAATATGAAGCAACCAGAACACACCAACCACAGTTGGTGTAAGTGTAAAATGATATCTCTACTTGGGAAAATTATTTGAAGATTCTTATAAAGCAGTTCCAGACTTTATATTTACCCAAGAGGAAGGAAAACATGTATCCACAGTATGGATTGTACAAAAATGTTCACAGAAGCTTCATTAGTAATAACCTTAAATAGGAAACAATTAAAATATTCATTGGCAAGAGAATGGATGAACAAATTATGATTTATTAATGAAGTACCTGTAAAACTTATAAGCACCCCACATTGTAACGGATTTTCTATATTAACTGTTTTAGGTGCTTTAAAACTGCTTTAACCTAAAAATGACCCTCCACATGGCTTTTCAGTACTCAAAGGTTGTAATTTTCCTGTAACTAAGGTTCTACACCCTTGGTTCCTGTAACTAAGGGCCTACACCCTGTCACTAAGAGCCTACTTTCCCCAGATATTAGAAACTTCCTAACCGCAAGTTCTGCATTTATTTGTATGTGTTTGCACATTTTGCTGTTTGATTTTAATGGCCTTTAATGTTCATGCTGTTTATGCTGTATGCCATGTAACTTACTGTACCCCGTGTTTGAACCCCATGCTATGTAGGCTATTCAGCATTATTCAGCAGTTTTTGCCTATAAAAACTTTGTCCCCACTTTATTCAGGGCCAAGAGTTTTAGGAGACATGAGCCCCCTCTCGGTCGCTGGCATTCAATAAAGGACTCATACCCATAATCTGACTTGGTTGGCAATGTCGTTCTCGTTCTCTGGACACAACATTAATACAATGGAATTCCATTTGGCAATAAAACAGAAAAAAATTATCAATACATGTAATAATGTGGATAAATTTTTAAAAATATTATGTTGAGTTGAAGAATTCAGGTAGAAAAGTTTACTTACTACTTGATTTTATTCTCAAGATGTTCCAGTGTCAAAGAGGCGTGTTCAGTGCTCACACTGAGTACTCAAACGTGTGAAAATGTCAGGGCTCAAATGAGGTGGGCTGTAAGGTGGGAAATTGATTACATACAGAAGATTGAAGAAATACATATATGTATTGAAAAAAGCCAAGTTTTTTCTAGTTAGAAAAAGAAGGTATAAATAAGGAAAGAAAAAATATCTGCATGCCCTGTGGACTGGATTGGAATTGAGTGTATTACTGTGAACTTATGGTATTTAATATATATAAATGAGTGGACATTGAAAGAGACACAGTGTTTCTGTAAGTATGAGTATAAAGTAGTAATGAACACATCATGTTCCTAGATCATGGTTTCTAATTACATGTCTCTATTGAAAGGAACCAGGTCTCTTTGGAGCAATAACTGATTCCAGGCAGAACTTATTACAAACGTAAGAAAGTATCTGCAGAACCAAGGGAAAATGACAAAAAGATATAGAAGCCAGCTTGAAAGGGTTCCCACTGGCCCAACCTGGAAAAATTTGAGTATTAAAATAAAGATAGCAATAGATTACAACCAACCGAATGAACGAGGAATTCATGAGTTCATATTGCTTTATTATTTTATTTATTATAGATGTGGGACACCTTGCCCAGTCCCTACTGTTTTAAATTCATAAATAAATAAGTTAACATTTGGTCGAATGTCAATTAATAAATATAGAGGAATTGTGGGACTAGAAAACCACCCTTCTAGCTAGGTGTTGTAGCTCGCGTCTGGAATCCTAGGTACAGAAAGAAGCTGAAGCATACGATCCCTTAAACCCAGGAGTTTGAGGCTGCAGTAAGCTATGATTGCGGCACTGCATTCCAGCCTGGGCTACAGAACATGACCCGGTCACTTACCAAAAAAAAGGAAAAAAGAAGAGAAAATCGTACAACCCTTATTAGAATAATTGATTTATATAAGAATCAATGAATGCTAAATAGAAGGTAGAACTTTAATAAGAAACATGACATCTACATAGTTTTAAAGTAACTCTCTACAAGATACTTTTCAGTTAATAAAAGCAAAATGCTTACTAATTAATTTTACAATAGACAAACTTAGCAGACACTCCATAAGCCCAGGAATGAAAGTCAAAATCTCTAATAACAAGACACATTGACATCAAATGCCTCTTGATGTGATGAGTGAAAAGATGGCATTTCTGTAGATGAATAATGAGAAAAAGCCAAAAGTCCCATATAAAAAGACATTCTATTAAATGACAGTCCTACATTCTTGAAAAATGTCATGTCATTAAAAACATGAAAAAACTGAAGAACTGCTCCAGACATGGGGAATCTAAAGAGACATAACAACTGAATGCAACACATAATTCTGAGTTGGATCCCAGATCAAAAAGAAAAGCGTGATTATAAAAGGACACTCTTAGGGTGATTGATAGAATTTGAATGTGCTATATAGATTGGACAGTAGTATTACATCAGTATGAATTTCTGATTTTGATGGTTATGCTGAAAATGTACTGAGAGAATGTCCTTATTTTTATGATACATAAAGAATTTAGGAGGCAGTGGACATCATGTGCACGTTACAAATGCTTCAAAAAATTCACAAATAAACATGTGTGACACACACATACACATATACATAAATACGTGTGTTCATATGTGTGTATAAATATATAGAGAGAGGGGGAGAGAGAGAACTATAAGGTAGGACTCGATTCTTTGGCTTTCATTTTTTGGATTTCTTTGGGCAACATAGAATTAGTTGAGGAAATTATTTTCATGACTAACTTTGTTTGGGGCAAGATTCAGCATTACTTTTGATTTCTTAGAATTCTGTCACTCTCTTGGGGTGCTAAGAGTTCACTTTAAACTTTAGTAAAATTTGAATATATCCTTACTCCACCTCCATTCCCTCATGGATAAGCCATCTTCTCCAGCCTTTCATGCTTTTATAATATTTATCTTACAGAAAACACAGATGTTTGCCTACCTTGCTATTTGCAGAATTTGGTTCTAATATTCAATACATTTTCCATTTTAAGTCACTGGTCAGAGAATGACATACAAAATTAGATTGTTCCAAAAGTTCTACTCACGCAAAAAAAGAGAGTTATACTATAAGATTTCTGGGGAAGAAAATGTAGAACTTCCATATCATGGAACACATTTTATTTTAATCTTCCTAAGCCTAAGCTTCTACATCTATGAAATGGAGATAACGAATTGCTATGCAGAGGGCACTTATGAGGATTTATTGAGATAAATCCTTTCAAAGCACTCAGCACAGTGTCTGGCTAAGAATAACAAAGGACCTGGAGAAGTGAACGTCACTTGATAATCTCAAAATGTAAGAACTTGAAATAATTTCCATTTAAACATACTTTTGATCAAGTCTGCAGAATACTCATTTTATTCATATTTTCTTGTTTAGGTCTTTGCTTATTTTTAAATCTTGCTTTTGCTTAAATTACAACTTGTTAAAAAATATTGTAGAAAATATTCACATGCTAGTACAATTTTTCCCTGACCATCTTGATCGACCCTATTCCCATTTTTCTATCAAGGGATAACCACTGCTATTACACTTTGAGCCTGTATGTTAGGCCTTTGTCAGTTACATAATTTTCAAATATTTTTTCCCAGTCTGTGGGTTGTCTCTTTACTCTCTTGATGGCTTATTTTTGTTGTGTAAGGACTCAATTGTCTATGTTAGGTTGTATGGCATTCGTTTCTGTGGACTTCATCAAGAATTCATTGCCTACTCAAATGAAGTGAAAGGAAAAAACAAACAACCCAATTAAAAAGTGGGCAAAATACATAAACAGACACTTTCCAAAAGATGACATACAACTAGCCAACAGACCCACAAAAAAATGCTCAGCCTCACTAATTATAAGAGACATGCATATCAAAACTACAATGAGATATCACTTAACTCTGGAAAGGATGGCTATCATCAATAAGTGAAAAAACAAATGCTGGCATGGGTGCAGAGAAAAGGGAAAACTTCTACGCTGTTGGTAGAAGTGGGAACTAGTTCAGCCTCTGTGGAAAGCAGTGTGGTGACTCCTAAAAGAACTAAAGATTGACCTCCCATAGGATCCAGAAATTTCTTTCTTGGGAAAACAGCCAAAGGAACATAAATAGTTCTATAAAAAAGATACCTGCACACACATGTTTATTGCCACACTATTCACAATAACGAAAACATGGAACCAACCCTACTATCCATCAAAAGTGGACTGGATAAAGAAATGTGGTACATATATACGATGGGGTATTATGCAGCCATGAAAAAAAAAGTCATGGACTTGGCAGCAAATTGGAGGGAGTTAGAGACCATCATACTAAGTGAACCATTACAGAAACAAAGATCTGAATACCACATGTTCTCATTCATCAGTGGGCCTTGAACACGTTACATTAGCACAAAGAAGGGATTGGCAGTCACTGGGCACTGTTAGGGGTGGGAGGAGGGTGGTGGGCAAGTGACAACACAAAGGATACTTGTTTCATTGTGAGAGTAAGAAAACTCCACTTGCGTGCTGCCTACTTATGTAGTTAATCCTCTCTTTTACTCCACATTCCTATAATAAAATAAGATTTTAAAAATTAAAAAAATTTAAATATACATGGAATCTTAATTTTTCTTTCCAGTTTTGCTTCATTATGCCTCCCCTTTCCCCTCTTCCTTCCTCACTTCCTCCTCTTCCTCTTTGTCCCTTTCTAGGGTATTCTTGTTAATTAGTTAAGAAGTAGCTTTTCTTATTATTCTGGAGAAAGATGAAAGGATTGCTTTAGGCCAGGAGTTGGAGACCAGTCTGGGCCACATACCAAGACTCTGTAAAAATATTTTTAGAGATTAGCTGGGTGTGATGGTGTACACCTGTAGTCCGAGCTATTTGAAAGGATGAGGTGGGAGAGTCATTTGAGCCCAGTTTGAGGCCGCCAGGAGTTATAATCAGGTCTCAGTACTGTAACCTGGGTGATAGAGTGAGCCCTAGAGTTGAAAGAAAGAGAGAAAGGAAGGAAGGAAGGAAGAGGGAGGGAGCGAAAGATATTTTGTCATTTGATATCATACAGACATGCAATACAGGAAATCATATTGAAGATGCTTTAAATAGTTATTTTATTAAAATTGAGGACATGTTTTTATACATTTTTCTGCTTCTTTATTTGCTCATTCAGAAAGATATCTCTAAGCCATTTGTTACAGCTATCGGTCCTTATTTTCAAATGGATGTATATTATTCTATTCAGTGAATGTTAATTATTTTTAAAATTCTCTACCAAAGAAACTACATTTCCTCCATTAAAATATTTCTACAATAAACAACATTGCCCATGTGTCCTTACATACTGTTAGTCTTCTTTCAAGTGAAAATATTCCTAGAAGTAACAGTGCTAGGTTGAGAATATATGTAGTTTTATTGTCATATTTATTGCTAGCAAAACCTGTAATAATTTAAATATCCATCAGTAATATGTGAGTACTTGTTTTCCGACATCCACGTTAGCATTAAAATTTTATTCTCCTTTTGTTTTCAGTGTGGTAAGTATGGACAGCTTTATCACCATGACTTTAATAAATCCTTCCCTATTTGAGAATTTGATCATATTTTATTGCATCTATTGGTCATTTAAATTTGCCGTTCTCTAAATTGCCTAGTAATTATCATTTTTCTATTGGGCTGTTTGTAATTTTTTTTCATAGTTGCTAAAAGATTTTTTTCTGTTTAATCTTTTCTCTAGAATTATAAATATATGCCTTTCAAATCTATCCATCTAGAAAAGAAAATGAAATGAATCTGCATATTATAGCATATAAAAATAAAAAACATAGAATATTCTGGTTAGATTAAATACTGTACTATGAATAAATTTTAAATCAGACAATTTAAGAGGCTCTATACAATCTTGAGCTGAAGAGGACCTTAGTAACTAAGTCTGGAAAATCAAACTCCAGGAGAGAAAAAAATATACTGAATATATTGGTCATATATTAATTCTTTAACAAGCTATTGTAGTAAAATATATCATAGACCAAGTTAATAAGCCATTTTAAGACGAATTAAGTAATGGTTTATTTTTTCAAGTACAAAGACTTGAGAACACGGTCTCAGATGGCATCTTAGAGAATTTACACATAAAATTAAGAATTCCAAGCCGGGCTCGGTGACTCAGTCTGTAATCCCGCGCCTTGGGAGGCTGAGGTGAGCGAATTGCCTGAGCCCGCGGGTTCGAGACCCGCCTGGGCAGGCGAAACCTCATCTCTACAATAAATAAAAAAAAAATTAGCCGGGCGTGGTAGCGCACGCCTGTAATTCTGGCTACTCGGAAGGCTGAGGCGGAAGGATCGTCGGAGCCCAGCAGGTCGAGGCTGCGGTGGCCGGGAGCGGCCACTGCACTCCAGTCTGGGCGATCGAGTGGGAAGGGACTCCAACTAAAAAAAAAAAAAAAAGAATTCCTTCTTGGTAGAAGTAATCAAGTGACTTTAGAGGACTCATTGAGCAGTTTACAAGGGAAAACAAATCCCAATTTAATAGTGTAAAATTCAATTTTTTGATACAGTATTTTAGTCTTTATTGTCATTTTTTTTGTATCAGAAAAAGTTGAGGATTCAGTCTCTAGAGAGTTTTGCTGAGCAGATAAATGATGAAAGAGTAATATCACTTCATAGAGATCCCTCCCTCCCCTCCCCATTAGGCATGTTATTAACTACTATAAGCTGTGGGAGAAGAGTTTTGCTATTTAGTGATTGAGATTTCTGCTAGCGAGCAGAACAAACACCAATATCAGTGAAAAACACTGTTATCCATTTGCAAAATGGACTGGAAAAAAATCTTTGAAAACATCAGCTGATACCCTTCCAAGCAATGTGACACCAGCATGCCACATTCTGATCATCTGCAATACTTCATCCTTATCCTTTAGTTAACTCTGAATAGAGACCTTATGACTTACCACACATTCAGTGGAATTAAAAGAAGTTCAATACATTTTATCAAATCAATCATAACTAAATAGTATATAAAGATGTTGTATGTGTGCATTTAAACTAAGTTCTATTTGAGCTCAAGGCCTCTTGGACATAAGAATAAATTGATCTGTCTCTAATGCTCAAAATGGAGGTAAGTAGAATACATTTCTAAAAATTACTAAATAAAATTACGTTAAGTTTTGAGTGTGCTAAGCATTCATTGCATAGTCTATTTATAATTCAGATCTCAGCAAAAACCAAATTATCAGCTAGGAAAAATCTGACCTACTCAGCTTCAGCTTCTACACACCTTATTGTTTTATATATAATAGTATTTTGAACATATTTGTAAACTCTATGGAAAATATGAACTTTAGAGCAGGTTAGTCTTTGAATCTAATCTTCAGTTTGCTACTTACCAGTTCTAGGAAATTGGCAAAGTAATTTAGTTTCTCCAAGCATGCAAATTTAGGATTCTGCCTACAAAATTAATGTCTTATGAATGAAAACCAAATTTTTGACAAACTTCTGTGTACTGCTAAGTCAATCTAAAATATATCAACTGTGTGAAAAAAATGACTCCTTTATTCATCCTTATACTTCAGCAAAAAGATGATGTGTGGAAGTCTATTTCACTGGGATAGGAAACAATTTGAGAAAACATAGAAATTAACAGTTTTAGGAGAATATTAATCTCATAATGTAGCAGGAGATAAAACTGACATTCAAAGCTGTTAACTAACTTGCCCAAGAATACAATGACTTACTGGCAGATTTGGTACTAAAACTTGTTACCTTTCTTGTCTCAATGTCCTTTCCATGATGCAGTTTAAAAGGATGCTTCCTTTTAAGACTATGGAACCTCGTCTTTTTGAATGTACAAGTTCAGATAGAGAATGAAAACATTCAAAAAGGAGATGACAGATATAAGGTCAACCAATACACAGGTAAGAAAAGAGGTCATGATGTGTATTCATCTATGCAAGTATTCTAAACTAAGAGTTAAAATATTCTACGATGATTACAGGTGAGAACTGTAAAGATCCCATTAGCAGCTTTCTAAAATCTTCTACTAATTTCTGTTTTCATCTAGTTGTTATGCTTTCTTTCTGATCTGCTAGGTATTTCACATAATTAAAATGTTTTGTTTGGCTGCCGATTTAAATGCTTGCTCTTCAAAATGGGAGTAATATTATCTTAAAATGCTGGCAATGTAGTTTTATTGAAAGCAAAGAAATCTATGCATTTTTAGATCTAGACATGATTTCAAGCAATTGGAGCAGGCATTAACAGGTAAGTAATCAGTAGCCTATCTGATATAATTTTAAAGATGCAGATAATAACTTTTTAGTTTTTTGTATTGTTTTGTTTTTTAATTATTAACAAGCACTTTAATCCTAAAATTAGGTATATGTATCAGAATTCAAATTACTTACAACTTCTAAAATACAGCATGATAACACAATGATTTAAAGATATGCTTTTATGAGTAGATATGTATTTGAAGTTACTCTGTGTTTAGAAGATGGGCTAATATACAAAAATCTAAGTAAAGAAAAAGACAAGAATTTGGTACTCTGAAATCTCCCAAGTTTTCTCCCCTTTTTGCTTTCCAGCTCCCTCATTGTTATTCTGTTCCAGTGCTTCCCACTAGAGAGCAAATATTTTCCCTCTTCCTTATGTGCTGACTAGAGGACATAACGGGATGGTACATATAAGAGTATACACTAACTAATACATTATCTTGATGACAAAGCAGTTTATTACTTTTGTAAGTACTGGGTCTCAGAGGGAGGTCTCAACTGATTAAAAAGAAGTCAACTGATTCTTTTCTTTTACAATCTTTAGCTAAGAGGGCTTCTTGGCAAGGCACTCTGTTGACTGAGTTCTAAGTTAAAAAGCCAGATAGAGGATCTGGTCCCTTGTTAGAGGAGAAAACGTATGTAATGTCTTCAACGATGAGATAGCTATGTCCTTAATGATGAGATACTTCCTGAGCAATAATGTAAAGGGAGAACTTGTAACTGATCCAACCAGAGACACTTTCAAGAATGTAAGTAGCTCTCTTAGTAACTATATCAGAACAGCAGGAGTATACTTAGTAGTCTTGGATAAACTGGGACATTTCAGTCATCCCAGTAATGTGGACTTGAGGGGATCTGTTCAACACTTATGCAACTCAAGGAAATTGTGAAGTATGTGAAATTTCTCTTTATTGATGCCATTTATTCTATTTTACTTGATTCCGGAATTCCTTGGCAATATATATATATTGCCAATAAGATACAAAATGCTCCTGCAATCTGTCCTTTAGAAAAGCTCGTTGTAGATTCAGACTGAATTTTAAGGAGATAGTAAAAGCTAAATAGATTACATTTTTTTTTACAGAGATATGTACCCTCATGGAGATCAAAGTCTTAACTAAAGCAATACTAGTCTGAGAGTGGAAAACAGAGAATAATTTGGTGAGAGTGGTCCCTTTTTAACAATTACAAAAGTAATTTTTATTTATAAAAAATTAGAACAAAAAATGGGTTAAATGTATAAGTAAGGTTTACTTTACCCTCCCCCATCTCCATTTTCCAGGGGTAATTTTTTTCTGCATTCTTCAAGGTGGCTTTTTATTTAGGTATTATATATATATTATATATATATATATAATAGTATATTTTACTAGTATTATATTCTTTTTGTAGCCTGATGAAATCATGTTATACAAATGTTTAGTAACTTCTTTTTTATGTACAGATACATTTAAATATTCTTTCATATCCATATCTATAACTATATAGCTCAAATTTCTTTTCAGATGAGGGCAAGAAGACATATTTCAAGAACTAACAGTTCTAGAATAAGTAGAAAAAATTAAAATACACATTGCTAACATTTTAATGAACATGTATGAAATTGAAAGATAAACATTTTAATATTAAAAATATAATAAAATAATAGTGTACCATTAAGATTGCCTTAGAATAGATACATGTTTAGCTGGTGAAATTGACGTATTAGTCCATCCATGAAATTCAGAACTCCAAATAGCCTCTATTCAAAGCATCTCAGGCTTTCTGCATTACTGTTGTGCTTTCACTGACAACTGCTGTGCTTCTGTGTGTTGGACACTATGCAAGGCAATTTATACTAAAGTCACAATTGTACTTCACATCATATGGTTACTATGATCTCTATTGTTGGGGCTGATAGTTTGGAGGTTATAGAGAGAATAAAAAGTTGAATTTCAACAGGCAGAGCCATTTCCATTGTTAACTCCAGGAAATTTAAAGTTCTAAAAATTATAATTCCTCTCTGAGCACCACAGACCCTGGATCATTGTAGTTCCTTTCATCCACACTCCCCCATTTCTAAAGGCCAGAGTCTAGGCTAAGTGTGTTCATTTATGCCTCACATCATTTATGCTTCACATCAAGTCAACTTAGAAAAGCATAACAATAGTCTGCTGTCTGCCTTTCCACAGTTTCAGTTATCCACAGTCCGAAAATATTAAATGAGAAATTCCAGAAACCATTCATAAGTTTTAAATTCATGCAGTTCTCATAGCATGCTGAAATGTTGTGTCATCCAGCTTAGTCACAACCGGGACATGAATTATCTCTGTCCAGCGTATTCACACTGGATATGCTATTTGCTCGTTACTCACTTAGTAGCCATCTCGGTTATTAGATCAACAGATAACAAGAAGAAGGGTGAGTACAATACAATAAGATATTTTGAGAGAAAGAAAGAGACCACATCCATATACCTTTTATTGCAGAATATTGCTATATTTGTTTTATTTTGTTATTAGTTGTTGTTAATCTTTTACTGTGCCTATTTCATAAATCAAACTTTGTTACAGGTATGTATATGAAGAAAAAAATAGTGCATATAGGGTTTGGGACTATGCACTGGTAGTTTCAGGTATTCACTGGGGGTTTTGAAATGTATCTCCCATGGATAAGAGGAAACTATGACATGATCTTCATTTTAGAAATGAGGACCCTGAAGATTAGAAGATAAGAAACATTCTAATGCAATGTAACTAGTCAGGGAAGATAGGTATATGAGCCTGTCAACTTTAAATATCATATTACTAAATAATACTATATAAATTCTATTAGCTTCTAAAACTAAAAGGATATGTCTCCTTAAATTGTGTCTGATAACTTACTAGACCCTGTCTACACTGTTTTTTTATTTTTTGCTTTTGTTTTTTGTTTGTTTGTTTGTTGAATCGAGGTCTTACTCTGTCACCCAAGCTGGAATGCAGTGGCAGGATCAAAACTCATTGCAGCCTCTACCTCTTAGGCTCAGGCCATCATTTCCTCTCAGCCTCCTGAATAGCTGGAACTATAGGTTCATGCCACCATGTCTGGCTAATTTTTAAAATTTTTTGTAGAGATGAGGTCTCGCTATACTGCCCAGCCTGGTCACAAATTGCTAGGCTCAAGAAATCCTCCCGCCTTGGTCTCCCAAAGTGCTAGAATAATGTGTGTGAACCACCATGCCTGGCAACAATTTGAACTGATCCCCACAACATGGGAATCTCATTGGCATTAAGGAGAAAATAAAATGAACTCAAATGACAGGAATTATATCTATATTTACCCAATAGTAGATATCCAGATATAAAAAAAATGTGAAAAATGCATTTACAGAACAATAAAATATAAAAGGATAAATTGTGGGAATGTGGCAACTGAAAATATGCCTTAAAATTCTTGAAATTCACTTTATTAATATAATCTTACAAATATATAAACACTTTTGAAATACTTGGACACATAAATATTTATGTTTTTATCAATACTTTTTTCATATTATAAATAAGATCAGTCTGTAATGTTATGTAAATTGTTAGCTAAATGATTATAACTGGCATAGTCAATCAATATGTGTTTATTTATTAACTTACTGACTTTATATATTTCAGGGAACCAAGAGCTGAATGATTTAACATGAATTGGATAAATGAGAGTGTCCCACAGGAGTTCATTCTGTTAGGTTTCTCAGATCGACCATGGCTAGAGCCTCCACTCTTTGTGCTGTTCCTGTTTTCCTATATCTTGACCATCTTTGGCAATCTGGCAATAATTCTTGTGTCACGACTGGATTCTAAACTCCACACTCCTATGTATTTTTTTCTTACAAATCTCTCATTCCTGGACCTCTGCTATACCACAAGTACAGTTCCACAAATGCTGGTGAACATACGCAACACAAGAAAGGTAATTAGTTATGGTGGTTGTGTGGCTCAGCTGTTCGTTTTCCTAGCCCTGGGTTCCACTGAATGTCTTCTCCTGGCCGTCATGTCCTTTGATAGGTTTGTTGCTATTTGTCGGCCTCTTCATTACTCAATTATCATGCACCAAAGGCTCTGCCTCCAGTTGGCAGCTGCATCCTGGATTAGTGGCTTTAGCAACTCAGTATTGCAGTCAACCTGGACCATTCAGATGCCACTATGTGGTCACCAAGAAGTGGATCACTTCTTCTGTGAAGTCCCTGCCCTGCTCGAGTTGGCCTGTGTTGACACAACAGCAAATGAGGCTGAACTATTTTTCATCAGTGTACTGTTCCTTCTCATACCTGTGACATTCATCCTTATATCATATGCTTTTATTGTCCAAGCAGTGTTGAGAATACAGTCAGCTGAAGGTCGGCGAAAGGCATTTGGGACATGTGGCTCCCACCTAATTGTAGTGTCACTTTTTTATGGCACTGCTATCTATATGTATCTACAACCACCATCCCCTGCCTCCAAGGACAGGGGAAAGATGGTGTCCCTTTTCTATGGAATCATCACACCCATGTTGAACCCCCTTATCTACACACTTAGAAACAAAGATGTAAAGGGAGCTTTTAAGAGGTTGTTTTTAAGGGTCTTAATTCAAAAATAAGGAATTTCTAAATAATAGGCCTTGTTAAAGACTTGAATAACTTACAATTTAATTATCTTCAAGTTGCTTTATTCTCATTACTCTTAGAAATAACTATTATGGTGATTTCAAATAAAATGCCACTAACAGAGAACTACATCTGTTTTCTACTACCTAGACATATTCATTGCACAAATCCTGATAACTGGTCTTTTATGAGCCCCCACAATAGTGTAACAAAATCTTTAAGGTCTCAAGTGTTATACCACTGGTTTATATAATTGGGAAAGAGTCTTAGACTTCTCTGAAACTAGAATAAAAGCTTAGAAATCCTGTCCCTAGGGGAAAAACATTTTTATACACATACAGATACACTCATACTTACACATATGCACAAATTAATATGGCACAAATCATTTTTCAGACAATTGTAAAAGACCTAACAGAAGTCTGTAAAAATCAACTATAGTCTTTTCTGAATAGCCCTAGCTTAAATTTTAACATTTTTCCACATTGGTATAACACTAGAATCCCCAATGACTTTTCTTCATAGTTTTGCTTAGATCTCTTATTCTCTCTTTAAAAAAAACTCTAATCTCGTGACAGATTAGATCACCCATTCTCTTGGTTCTGTACTTTCCATTTCTTCCAAATTGAAGTGTCCTATTCTATTCCATCTACCAAATAAAACTATGGCTACATTTTAAACCTAAGTCAAATAACTGTTTTTGATTTTTTTAAATGATTTTTCTACTGTAAATATTATCTTTCTTCTTTTAACCCCTAAAGCACTTAGTTTAAATCATAAAAGACATTATGTGATGATGACCACTGCTTGTTTAATGCAATTTTCTTGTGTAAAAAAAGCTTGTTAACTCCATGTTAGTTTTTTTGATGTACTTAGTTTAAATCATAAAAAAGCACATTATATAATGATGTTACACTGCTTGTTTAATGCATTTTTCTTGTGCAAGAAAAGTTTGTTAACTTCATGTTTGTTCCTTTTGAGGTAGCATAGAGTGTAATTTATACTCTCTCCATATGACCTTCAGAATCCATAAAAGTGCTAAAGAAAATACTTACTATAAGTTGATATTTGATTGATTTTGTGATTTATTGCACTATAATTATTTTAAATTCTTTTCCACTATTCTTCTTCAAACTATTTCCTTCTACCAAATATATCATAAAAAAACAGAAAATGAAGTAACTAAGAAGAACAATTAGAATGTTTCTCCAAAAAACTTTACAATAATAACATACATTTTTACCTCAGTGTGTTTTTAATACAACAAGGTAGATCGGTAGCAGACAGCAGACACTCTCACTGTTGTCCTGCCCATTGTGTCCTTCACAACGTATCTTTCCTTTAATAAGTCTATCTTTCTCAATTAAAAAAAAAACATGGTGGATCTTCAAATTTTAACTATCAAATCACATGGTGGACTTTTACAATCTCTGTTGTTGAGAATCACCCACTCACAGAATTTCTTTTTTTGTTTTGTTTTGTTTTGTTTCTTTGAGTTGCCCAGGCTGGAGTGCAGTGGCTTGCTCATGGCCACCCCAGCGTCAACCTGCTGGACTCCGGCAATCCGTTTGCCTCAGCCTTCCAAGTAGCTGGAACTAAAGGCACGCACTGCCACGCCCGGCTAATTTTTAAAAATTCATTTTAGAGACGATGTCTTGCCAAGTTGCTCAGGCCGGTCTCGAACCCGCGGGCTCAGGCAATCCACTCACCTCAGCCTCCCAAAGTGCTGGGATTACAGGCTGAGCCACCGAGTCTGGTCCCTGAATTTCTAATGCAGTAGATCGGGGGCCTCAGACTTGACATTTCTGTGAATTCCTATGTAATGCTGATGTTGCCTATCAGAGGACCACACTTTAAGGATGGTTAAAATAAATAAAGGTGTTTTACTGGGTTCCTATTTTTTATTTCTATTAATGAGAATTATAATTAAAGAGGAGATGAGAACAAAACATTAAAAGAGTATATTAAAGTATGAAACTGCATTTCCTGGTGAAAATGCATTCATATCTTAAAATCCAAATAAATTATATACCAGATTTCTGGAGACAAATTTTGATATCATCTCAAAGTCAATGCAGTGCTTTTTTGTTTGTTCTTGAGTTGGGAGTCTAACTCTGCTGCTCAGGCTGGAGCGCATAATCACGATGATCATGGTTCATGGCAGACTTGACCTTCTGGGCTCAGGCAATTCTTCGACCTCAGTCTCCCAAGTAGTTGGGGTTACAGGTGCGTGCCATCAAGCCTGACTAATTTTTTTCTGGTGACAAGTTTTCACTATATTACCCAGGCTGGTCTCTAACTCCTGGGCTCAAGCAATCCACCTATTGGCCTCCCAAAGTGTTGAGATTACGGCATTAACCACCACCCCCAGGCCAATCAATGCCAGTGCTTTTTAAAGAATAATGAGAAAATAGTAGAGAAACCAGAGTGATGGAGGTTGAAGTATTTCACATCTTGTAAAATTAATTGATTCTATACATTGCATACTGGTAGGTTTTAAAGTAGTTCATAACAAGACTCCATAAATACTTTGCTATCAGATAATTGGTGATTATATATCAATTCTGGATTAATTTAGAAAAATAAATATTAAACTAACTTCATCTATTTTATAGATGAACTAGGCTAATATAGTGAAGAAATGTTTCTCATTACACTTTTGTACAATATGGAACATTAATGACTAAGATGGTAATACAGTTCTGTTTGTTCCTATCTGCTTATAAAACCTCACTCAAAAGGTAACTAATAAAACATTACCACCATGGAAAGAAGGTACTATTGTTACAGGATTTAAGTGTTTTATCCTACTAGAAATATGCATATATCAATAACTTGTATACATTTATTCATTTATTTATTTTGATTTGGGGGTCTCACTCTGCCACCCAGGCTGGAATACCTTGTCACCATTACGGCTTCCCACAGGCTTGACCTCCTGGGCTCAGGCGATCCTTCTGCCTCAGCTTCCTGATTAGCTGAGACTATAGGAGTGCACCAGCAAGCCTGGCTCCTTTAAGATTGTGGGTCTTAAGACTCTCATTCTAGAGAGAGCACTGCCCCATATCTATGTGCTAATCACATTTCAACACAGTTGTCTATAAAACCTCAAGAGGACAGAGTCTGAAGGTTTTGAGACAGCTGGATATGGTGGAGATTCCTGGAGGATGACACACCTCCAGGAGGTGAGGGCACAGAGACTCCCAGCCCTTTCCCCCCAAATCTCGCCCTATGTATCTGTTCATCTGCATTCTTTTTAATATCCTTTATAATAAACCGATAAATGTGTTTTCCTGAATTTTGTGAACTATTCCAGCAAATTAATCAAACCCAAAGTGGGAACCCTAACTTGAAGCTGGTTGGTGAGAAGTTCCAGAGATCTGGACTTACAACTGGTGTGTGTGGCGGGGGGAGGGATGTTTTGGGGACTGAGCCCCCAATCTGTGGGACCTGACACTATCCCACAAGTCAAAATTGAATTGGAGGACACCTAGTTGGTGTCCACTGAAGAACTGATTGCTTGCTTGATGGTAGGGAAAAACCTCCCCCTACATTTGATCACAGAAGTCTTCTGTGTTGATGATTATTGTGGTGTGAGAGCAGACGAAAACATAGCTTGAGAGTTTTTTTCGAAACAGCACTTCAGATTGATCCCACCTCCTCTGTAAAGACTTCCTACACTCATGCTCACATGTGGGTATCCTATAATCCTTTACACTGTGTCTTTAAATTACTGCCTTGCACCCTTAGCCATCTCTTCAAGGTATTTCTTCTTTTCTCTAACACTTGTTACATTAAGTTTGGGATTGTTTTTTCTTCATCATTCATTTTGTCACTCATCTGTGCCTGGTATAAGACTTTAGAAACCCTGGGTCTCCAATAACTTGAGTGATAATTATATTTTTAAAATATATTTGAAAGTTATAGACAGTCCTGTATTCAGTTTCTGATTCCGTTCATTATCAGTCAAGTATATGACAACAAGTAACTTAACCTCTTTATCCCTCAACTGAAAAAATTAGGCAATAATCTTGGTTTTGGAGTTGTGTTTTGTTTTGTTTTGAGAGATGCTTAGAGAAGTAAGTGCTGGGCATGTAACAGGCACTCAGTAAGTTATTTGGTTTTGTAAATTAACATGATTCTTTCAAAGTTCTTCAAATATGCTTCACCTGCTAAAGAGACAAATCCATTGAAATTACATCAATCCTCTTCTCTGGGCTTCAGTTTCTCTGCCTGTAAAACGAAGAAAGTTAGGCCAGGTCTCATCTTGAGAAGAGCGATGACATTAATTAATCTGTCTGCAAGTGCCACAAAATGTGACCATAAGTCCTACATGGACTAGTTCAGTCAGTCACCTGCCTCCCAAGACTTGGGGACCCAAAACCTCAGAGGAGACCCTAGAACGACACTGATACTCACTACATGGAACCTCCCCACCCATTTCTGACTGGTTGTGCCCGGCTCATGCCTCTCTGACTCCAATCTCAAAAGAACTGTTGGTTTGATGGTGGAATGGCCATTACAGAAAACATATCCATCCCACATAGTCGTTGCTGCAACTGTTAGGGCACAAGTATTTGCTTCAAGAGGCAGGTCAGGGCATGTGGGCACAAGGGTTCCTTCTGTTCTCGTACACAGAGATGTGGGCATGAGGCCTCCTGACAGGCCTTGGCCTCTGGTGACGCTCAGGTCCAGAGTCAATTCACTGGCTCCTGCTCGTGCTCTGCCCTGTGTTGTGACACGGTGTCCTCTGGCGCTTCTGATTGGCTGTTGCCTCACCCACCTGTCTCTTTCGCACCCATTCTTGGACCATTCTTCTCTGCTTAGTGACCCAGGCTCTACCAAGACTCGGCTCGAATGCCGAGAATTCACAGGCATATGAACTTGTTTGCGTTCCCTATTCTGTTTAATTCCTATGTTGGTTACCAACACCACATCATTTTAATTGCTATAGACCCGAAAAGAAATTTAATTATCAGGTGAGGTGAGACAAGACCTATATTTTCTTTTTAATCAAAATTGCCTTATTCTTTTTGTTTTGATTTGCTTTGATTTGTTTTGTTTTAGAGATGGCCTTGCTCTGTAGCCCAGGCTGGGTGCAATTAGTGAGCAGTCTCGAATCTGGGATTCAAGGGATCCCTCTGCTTCAACCTGCCGAGTAGCTGGGACTGTAGACATGCACCACCATGCCCAGCTAATTATTTTATGTCTTGTAGGGATGGAGGTCTTACTATGTTTCTCAAGTTGGTCTCAACCTCCTAACCACCTTGGCCTTACAAAGTGCTGGAATTACAAGCATGAGTCATGGCACCCAGCCAAGCTTTATTATTATTTTTTAAAATTTATTTTAGAATTATAAGGTACATGAGAGGATTTGCTGCATAAGTAAATTGTGTGAAGGCAAGGTTTGGGCTTCTAGCGAGCCCTCTTCCCTCCCTCCCCCCGCCCCAAGTAGTGGACATTGTTCCCAATGGGTGGTTGTGTGCACTTTACCCCTCTCCCTCCCCCACTTCCTCCCTCCTTTAGGAGTGCTTAGGGTCTGTTGTTCCCATCTTTGCACTCCTGTGTCCAATGTTTAGTGTCTACTTAGAGTGAGAACATGTGATATTCAGTTTTTTGTTTCTGTGATAGTTCACTTTTTGTTTCTGTGATAGTTCATTTAGAATGGTCATCTCCAGCTGCATCCATGTTGCCACAAAGGTCATGATTTTGTTCTTCTTTATGGTTGCTAGTACTCTGGATAAAGAAAATGTGGTACATATATACAATGGAATGCCGGTGAGCTTTATTTACTATAAAAGGGTTACAACCTACAGAAACCAAACTTTGAAGGAGGTAAGGTGAGACAGGAATTTATGCTGAAGAAGTTTGGCTAAGTATACATATTCAACAGGTTATAGGAGGGTCTATGAATACTCTTAAAGAGAGCATGTACATGAGTAGTGAGCAACCATGTAACATACCTGAGTCCCATGTTCACTTTGGGGTAGAGACTTAACATTTAAAAGTATTACAATTAGGCTTCATCTGGCAAAAGGTGAAGAAGGAACAGGATGACATTCAGTGCACAGTAAACCAGCCAGAACACTCGATATGTCAGTGGTCTCTTATCAAGAGAAAGTTTCTGAAATCAGTCTTTTGTGCAACAAAACTGTAGTTATAATTTGTGGAGCTGCAGAGGAGATCAGTTAGTCAGTGTCTGGTGGTCAGTGAGCTGCAATTGTGTCAGTATTGCTTATTTAGAGTCCAGTGCTTGGTTAGCTGCCAGGAAAAAGTAAAACAAAAACAAAACAAAACAAAAACTTGTGGCAGGAAAATATAGTTATTCTTTAAGTGCAGCGATGTGTGACTTCACCTTTGCCTGGCATGTGCTTAGGTCTTGTTTACACTTGGGTATATTATTGCCCTGTCCTGTCCTGAGCCTGTTTTATAGGTCTTACAATTTTTTTTAACAGGTTGTTAATGTTTTATAAACTTTTCATTTCTGACTGTGTCATAATGTATTATTCTTTTAATATAGTCTTCATATCAGTTTTAACATTTTATTTATATATTTATACATTTTATACATTTATGCATTTTATATCTATATTCATTAATAAGTTTAGCCTGGGAGTAGTCATTTGTCAGTCATTTGTGTGACTTTCCTAGCAGTAATCCAGGCAACAAAAATGGAGGTGACACAAGCCCCTTACAAACTGGGACTTCTTATTAAGACAAATTCTCCCTGAGAGCTGGTACGGGAATTCAAAGAGAATGTTGCTTGTCCCCTCATGTCTTGGGATCCCAGTTTATTTGACTGGCTACCTGAGGCAAGCCAGTACTTGTGCTCCCCAGCTGGCAGAGAACAGACAGAATGTTCTTACTGGTTAAAAAGCTAAGCTCTCAGGACACAAAACAAGATGAAAAGTGACCTTTATGTGTTTTTTGTCTTGGGGACTCACAGCAAAGTTTGTCTGAACAGATGCCAATCTAGTGAGAATTGTGAACTTACCAGTCTGTGAGGCTGCCAGGAACAACAGACTTATGGGCCTATGCCTGTGTTCCTGCCCTATGAGTCTCTTCTTTATGACACAGGACACAAAAGACAGAGATAAAGAAGGACAATAACCATCTCTAGTAGGGCAGGAAAGCAAGAGAACTCATACCAAAAACAGCAACAACAGAAAACCGTCAAAGTTGCTATACACAAGAATTAATTCACACAAATGTTGTCTCCTGTTAATCTAAATTTGGGGTGAGGGAAAACAAGGGGAGACTATTATCACCTTTGCTCAACTGAACTCTACAGGAAGAGATCTGGGAGACTGACAGGGTAAAAAAGCTTACCTTTTACTGACTTTGTCAGAATCCAAGGTGTCTCAGCTGAAGCCTCTAGAACAAGCAGAATAATTTGATCCTTTGCCCATTGCCACAACTGTAGGGGAAGGAAGACTCCCTCTACCTCCTAAGAGTTTAATAACTGAGTGAATGAAATACACTGACAACAGGCAGATCAACAGAAGAAAATGTATACAAATTATGTGCACAGGGGCATCACATGAAGGAAAAGTGAATGCCCAGAACCCAGTGAAATCTAGAAACTTATATGTACTCTTTTTCTAGGGGAGAAAGAGGGATGTAGGCAACTTAAGGGAGAGTAAATAATTTGGGGGAAGATAAATAGGCCCTGAGAAGAATAGATAAGAGCCTTTGACAGTCTGACCAGGTAGTGTTGACCTCCTATCTTGTAATACAGTTAATCTTCCCTGGATGATGAGATTCCTAGGGAGGGAACTGATGACAGTTGAGTTTCTTTTGGAGAATCTGTCTATAGACAGATAAGGGGAGTTCAGAGACAGCGCTTTCCTGCATTTGGTGTTCCCAAGTGCCCTCAGTTTTAAGTAATCAGCATACAAAAGTGGCATATTTTGGGTGTCTTTCCCCAAACTCCTTAGAATTCTTTCAACAAAAGACAGATTAAGAAGAGGAAAGCAAGAGAGCACAAGAGAGAAGACAAGTTTATTTATGTTTTACATGACATGGGAGATTTCATTAAAAAACAAAGACCCAAAGACTAGGGGAAAACTGTATTTTTATGAGCAGACATGCAGAAGTATGATTAAAAGACAAAAGAGTATGATCTAATGGTAATAAACCCAGAGAAACTTAGCAAGACCTGTTTGTTCAGATTCTTCTTAGTGTGTCTAGGTGATATTCCTTCCCTCCAGGTATAGAGCAGGATGTCTGTCACATGAGGGCCTTCAATGGAGAAGGGAGGAAAAAAGTGAGAGAGTTCTAGTCCTAGGTTTTATCTCAAGGTGCCATAGTTTGGGATAGCATTTCCTTCATTCTGTCATTCTCAAGGTTGTTTTTTTGGTTTGTTTTGTTTTTCCAGCTTTTGTCTCTGTGGTTTTCAAGTTGAGTCATTTCAGGAGCCACCAGAGTTACCTACATCATAACTTATGCCCAGTTGGAAAGATTAGAACTTGTTTTTAGTTCTTCAGTAGATGTCCTTACTTTCAAGGTGCCTGAGTATGTGCCCACTTGAAACAAAAACAGTATTGCCAGTTGTCATGTGCTGAGTAGCTTATTCCTGGATTTCTTAACTAATCACTGCCAACAAGTTTCCATGACTCAGTGTGGCATCACTTGAGAATTTGTTACAAATACAAATTCTTGGACCCTATTGTTACAACAAATTAGAAACTCTAGAGTTTGTGACCCCAGCAATCTGTGTATAGTAAGCCCCCAGGTGATTTTAATGCATACCAAAGTTTGAAAATCACCGGTTTAAACTATGTAGAAGATCCTGGAAATTGAGCTCTTGTCAACTTGAAGAGCAAAGGATGAATGCTGAAGAATCAACCAACTTGTGCCCTTCAAGAATCTACTGCAGCGGGAAAATAGAGAGACCGTGACAACGAGACTATTATAGAAAGTGGCAGCTTTATTACGCCGGCCAGCTCAGTGGGCTCGAGGGGCTAATGCTTCCAGGTCGAGCCCCCCAGAATGGGAGAAGTGGGGTCCTTATACCCATGTTTAGGTAAGGGAGGGGGTCATGTTGAGTGATTACATATTTCCTTTGGAATCTTTTTTTTCTTTTTTCTTGAGTTGGAGTCTCACTCCGTCACCCAGACTGGAGTGCAGAGGCCTCTCCCGGCCACCGCAGCCTCGACCTGCTGGGCTCCAGCGATCCTTCCGCCTTAGCCAACCAAGTAGCTGGAACTAAAGGCGTGCGCTACCATGCCCGGCTAATTTTTTGATTTATTGTAGAGATGAGGTCTCGCCAAGTTGCCCAGGCGCGTCTCGAACCCGCAGGCTCAGGCAATCCACTCACCTCAACCTCCCAATGCACGGGATTACAGGCTGAGCCACTAAGCCCGGCTTCCTTTGGAATCTTACAAGGTTGTACTCAGCAAAATCAGATTTTTCAAAGAACAAATGGTTTCTAGGAAATGCAAAGTGTAAGATTGCAAACTGTTAACTTCAAAAGAGGAGTTTTGGATAAGTCTGTGAATTAGCTACTCTTTTGCATTTCCATGAAATGGCCAGAGACTGACCATTTAGCTTTTCTTAAACAAAACCGACCTGGCACCTGGCGGGTCTTTAAAGCTTGCCACTTGGCTTTCAAAAGCAAATACCTTTAACTGCTACCCACTCCCCCTTTCTGCCACAGGGTTAGTGGGAGAGAGACAATTTGTCATTCCAGGTGACTGCCATGGGGCCAACTGCTGACCCCAAAGCAGTTACTCATGTGTTTCTGCATTCATTCACTCAATCATACAAGAAATATATTTGAGCATTTGCCCCATTCTGCTATACTACTATGTGAAAGACACCATGCTAAGGGATACTGAAAGGGACATCTCAGGCAAGGTAGGTGGAAGCCAGTGCTGGGGCCACAGGAATAATGCAAGATTGCAACCCAGTAAGAAAGTAGAAAGAAGTAAATTTATTATTCACCATTCACAGATTGGAATGAAGGCTGACACTCAGAGGCAAGTGTGGCCTTGAAGGGCCACGAAATGGGTATATTTAAGAGCTTTTGGGTAGAGGGATTTTGCCCCAAAGGAGTGTCCAGGGCTGCGGGTCTTTGATGTTGATTGTAGTCACATGAGTCTTAGATCTTGAGGTCACTGGACATTATCATTTCTTGCCCTCAGATGAGTCTAGATGGGAGGAGACAAGGAGAGGGAGTTTTCCTGTAAAAAGCTTGTCAAACCTTTGCAATCCATAAACTCCTTGGCCAGCCAAGGGCTGATCTTTGATCTTCGCCTTGACAAGGAATCTGAAAGTTGACTAGACTATGCTAAACCATGAATTGAAAGGTTGGGCTTTTCTGGTCTTGCATCTGATGGAGATTTGCTGAGGGGGTGGGATAGCCTGCCTGCAGTAGGGTGCCTGAATGTTTCCTAAAACCTGCCTATTGGAAATTTCTCTACCTATGTCTAACCTGTGCTAGATCCAAAGTATGTCAGTCAAAGCACACATGGCTATGCTGAGGCAAAATGTGAACTAAGCTTATTCTAAGTTTCTATGTAGCGGGAAGACAGAGAGGTCATGACACCGAGACTTTTATAGGAAGTGGCAACTTTATTACGCTGGCGGGCTCAACAGGCTAACGCTTTCAGGTTGAGCCCCCTAGAATGGGTGAAGAGGGGTCTTATACCTTTGTATAAAGGGGGTCTTGTTGAGTGATTACACATTGTCTTTGGAATTACAAGGTTGTGTTGAGAAAAATCAGATCTTTCACAGAACAAATGGTTTCCAGGAAATGCAGAGCGAGTAGGATTGTAAACTGTCAACTTCAAAAGAGGGGTTTTGGATAAGTCTGTGGATTAGTTACTCTTTTGCATTTCCATGAGAGCCAGTCTTTCCATTTGGCTTTTTCAAACAAAACCTGCCTGGCGGGTCTTTAAAGCTTGCCGCTTGACATTCAAAAGGAAATACCTTTAACTGCTACTAGCCCCCTTTCTGCCACAGGGTTAGTGGGAGACATTCTGTCATCCCAGGTGATTGCCATGGAGCCAAGTGCTGACCCCGAAGCAGCTACCCATGTGCTTCTGCATTCATTCACTAAATCATACCAGAAATATATTTGAGCATTTGCCACATTCTGCCACATCTATAGATACTTCCTTTCAGATACAAATCATACAATTTATTTGATGAGATCCAGGCCATGTTACCCCCAAAATATGACCCCTTGGCATTTGAGAAAACACCAGAAACAGCAAGGTCACTCTCTGACCTTTTCTCCTGAAACAGATCATAAGAGAATTCTCTGCCTTTCTTCTAAAGTAGATCATAAAGTGGATGAGTAAAGTAGTACCTCTTACTTTCATTCAAGCAGTGTCTTCCTTATTCCTGGAGGAAAATAATGTACTTATCTGGTAGGACACAGGGATACAGAAGGATCTAAGCAAACAGGCTTCCCTTCCTAAGTTCCCCTCAATTTATTACCATGAGATCATACTCCTTTTGTCCTACAATCATATTTCTCTCCAATTATCCACTTCTTCATCAATCTTAGCATAGAAACACACAGGTTTACCTATATGTTTGACTCTTTATGTCTGAAAGCTCCTGTGTCACCTAAAATTTATAGTAAATACATTTGTATGCTTTTCTCTTATCAATCTGTCTTTCGTTGTAGGGGCCTCAGTCACAAACCTTACTATGAGTAAGGAAAGAAAATATATTGCCTTGTTGATAAATACAAGAGCATCTGCTAGGTGCCCATATAGTTTCAGAAGCTATAGATACAGCAGTGAACAAAATTGACAAAATTATTTTCTTTTTGGAGCATCTAATATGGTAAGTGAGCTGAAAATAAAGTAAAATGTATATATGTCAAAAGAAACTAACTACTATAAAGAAAAATACATGGGGGATAGGGTGTTTTTTGTGCCAAATAGAGTGATCAGGCAAGTCCTCAGTGATGACATATGATTCACAGGTGAAGGATACTTAGAGGAGGAGTGAGAAGGGAGGTGGAAGACTTGAGAAAATTTCTAGGGGAAGAGCTTTGAGGGCACAGAGAAGAGACACTGCAAAAGCCTGTACTGCGCTTATGCTGGCAGTGCTCTAAAGATCTGCATGATTCTTCATGGTTGGAGCGCAATGAACAAGGCCTGAAGTGGGAGAAGATGGGATATATGTAAGAGGAGATGAGCATGCAGATCTTGTAGGGCCTTTTGGGTGATTTTAAGGAATGCAGCTTGGTCTGTAACTAGTTACACATTATCCACTCCCTGCATCTAAGCTATGCCAACTGGGATTTTCAAAAAAGAGAGGAAGAAATTCCTGAAAAGGGAAGGAGTGTGAATGAATGAATTAGCAGACTGAGGAGGATATTACTGATTAAATTCACCTTCTGGGTTAAAAGAGGAAGACCAGAGATCCCAGAACTATAGGGATAGGGACTCTTATACTAGGTCCAAAATCTGAAATTGACTGCAGGTGTGTGTGTGCATACACAGGCTTCAGGGAAGGTGACTTAAACAATAGACATTTATTTCTCATAGTTCTGAAGACTGGAAAGCACAAGATCAAGGTACAGGCATAGTCTGCACTAAGGTGCCAGGATAGTCTGGTTCTGGCAAAGGCTTTCTTCTTGGTTTACAGACAGCGGTCTTCATGCAGTGTCCTTGTGTGGCAGAAAGAGAAATCATGTCTTTCCTTTATCTTCTTACAAGGCTACCAATCCCATTCATGAGAGTTCCACCCTCATAACGTAATCACTTCCCAAAGGTCCTGCTTTCAAATATCACATTGGGAATTGAGGCTTCACATTAATAACGCTCATCCAAGATTTTCCAGGACCATGGTCAGAAACATCAGACCAGCACTCTTGGCATTAAGTAATGGTGAGCCTTCAAAGGAATGTTTAACCTCTGAGTTTGCCCTTGTTTGTAGTCAGGATTGAGCAGCAATCTACCTTAAAACGGAGAGGATTACCAGAAAAAATTAGTGCTTCAAAGAAAAACTATAGTACATCCTTCTGATTCTAATTCCATGGAAGTTATTTTATAACTCTGTAAATTGTAGATAATGGTGGCAATACAAAATAATTCTTTTCTGTAGACATGCAAATTCATTGTCTCGCGGTAAGGACAAAATGGATAGACATTTTCCCTAAACATGTTTAGGAAACATCTCCCCAAAACAGTTATGGCTTCATTTACACATTCGTTTTAATATTCTAATCTATAAAGAGCGTCTGTTCTTTTAGGTCTCCTTTGAACAGGTAGTAACACTTACCCAATCGTCTCATTGATGAGTTATATAAAATATTTTAATTAGGGTTCTTTTTTATATTTGTATGAGAGTTATGAATAAAATTACCCTTTAATGAGACCTTTGGGCTAGATTTGCCTGGAAGGAGATTCTCCAAAACCATGGAAACCGAAGCATAACCCAAACAATTCTTAAATACTCCAACCGCCTCCGTTTTCTTTGGGGAGACCAGTAGAGAACAACACAAGGTTCCTGGTCGCCTTCTCCATACCTCGGGTTCCTCCTCTCCCCCTCCCCTTCTTCTTCTCTTTGAGTTCGCTTCCTCCTCGATCCTCCGCTCCCTTTTTTTGATTTCTTCCTGCCCCTGTATCCGTTTTCTTA
The DNA here is from genome assembly GCA_963574415.1 of Tarsius wallacei. NCBI lineage: Eukaryota > Metazoa > Chordata > Mammalia > Primates > Tarsiidae > Tarsius > Tarsius wallacei. The sequence goes on along the minus strand of CAUYQG010055432.1, from coordinate 1,737 downwards.
TTCTCCCCTTCCCTCTAGAATCCCCGCGGACGTTGAGCCTTCCCACGGTCACAAAATGTCCTCCGTCTCCCGAACAAACTAGAGACTTGAGCAGGGCCGCTCACACATGGGCCAGCCTCCAGAGTTGCAGGGGACGCTCTGAAGTCGCAGTTAAAGGGTTCCCGCCTCTGAAGAAAACGAGGAAGGAACATTATGAGGCGCTATTCAATAAGAGCGAAACGCTAACTAAATACATATTTTTTAGAGTATACATTTTAATACTTTTTTAAAAAAATTAAACATTTCCAGAAGGGACAAGGCCCCGCCTTCGCAGAAGCATTGGTGGTTCAGTGGTAGAATTCTCGCCTGCCACGCGGGAGGCCCGGGTTCGATTCCCGGCCAATGCAGTGTGTGGTTTTTTTTTTAACACGGGTTTATTTTTATAACGGTGGGAAAGTCAACTTTTTAACACGGGTCTATTTTTATAACGGTGGGAAAGTCGGCTTTTTAACACGGGTCTATTTTTATAATGGTAGGAAAGTCGTTATTCTAATCCTTCACAAATCTTGAAAATACATATTCCATTTCAAAAATCGGATATTTTCTCTATTTGATTTTTGCCTTAGCCATACAATCTGACTACGTAATAGATAAACGAGCTTGAAGAATAGCGACAGGCTGTTTTCCCACAAAAACATCAGGTGTCTTTGCTTTCAGAGTATTTGCTATCAATGTACTGTGAAATCATTTTCTTATTATAGGCATGAGTGTAACTAGTGGCCTTTGAAAAAATTGGATTTGTTTACACGTACAGAAAGTAGTCTTCAGCAGAAAAGATAATAAAAATATAATTTCAACGATCCCAGTGTATAGCTAGTGTAGTGGTGCAGCGGAAGGTGCTGGACCTGCTGGACCCAGAGGCCGAGGGAGTGAAATCATCCTCTGCTAACTCTTTTCTACAGAAAATAAATAGATATATAAAAAATTGCAACCATTTAGGGCATAGTCTAACCAATCTTCATAGTCTAACCAATCTTCTCATGTCTGCTTGTACACACAAAAAAGCGACTGCAAATGATAGTATTCACATCGTTTTCAGACGAAAATAATGCACAAGTCAGAAAGCAGCTTCCAATTAAGAAATGTGAGGTGCCCCGTCTCAGAGAGCAGGGAATTAATATCAAACCCATCAGCTGAAAGGCCTTCATTTCTATGTACAATCATTTTGTAAACGAAAATATAGGTTTAGAGTTCAAAGGAATTATATATAAGTAGCCAGCTCTGGTTTTAGAGATTTGTAAAAGGAAGTTGGGAATTATTTCAAATAACAATGCTCCCAACAATCTCTTCCTGCTGCTCTGCTTTCTTTCTTAGCACTTATTACTATGTAGCATAGGTGTATTTTATGTATTCATTTAGTATTTTCTCTCCCTTCAGAAGTAAATTAACAAGGACCCAAATTTTTGTTTTGGCACTGTGGTTGTCATTGTACTTAGAACACACACTGCCTAGCACAGCCTGGCACATCTTAGGTACTGGTGATTTGGTAAATATTGGTTAAAAACCACTATTTAGCCGGGCTCAGTGGCTCAGCCTGTAATCCCGCGCCTTGGAAGGCTGAGGTGAGTGGATTGCCTGAGCCCGCGGGTTCGAGACCCGCCTGGGCAAATTGGTGAGACCTCATCTCTACAATAAATCAAAAAATTAGCCGGGCGTGGTAGCGCGCGCCTGTAGTTCCAGCTACTTGGAAGGCTGAGG
>CAUYQG010055430.1:0-11446 GCA_963574415.1 Tarsius wallacei | reverse complement strand
TGTGGTGAAAAGGGAACACTTCTACACTATTGGTGGGAGTGTAAACTAGTGCAACCTCTGTGGAAAGTAGTGCGGTTATTCTTGAAAGCTCTAAATATCGACCTCCCATATGACCCTGCAATCCCCCTACTGGGAATATACCCTGAAGAACTCAAATCACTCTTTAAAAAAGATACCTGCACATGTATGTTTATCGCAGCATTGTTCACAATAGCAAGGACCTGGAACCAACCATGCTGTTCATCAAAAGAGGACTGGATTAAAAAAATGTGGTACATATACACGATGGAATACTACACAGCCATAAAAAAGAACAAAATCATGAATTTCACAGCAACCTGGATGGAACTAGTCTATAATACTGAGTGACCTCTCACAGAAACAAAGAACTGAGTATCACTTGTTCTCACTCATATAGTGAACCTTGAACATCTATCATAATACTATAAGAAAAGAACTGACAGTGGTGGGAAACTATGGGGGGGTGGTAGAGAGGGGAAGGGAGGTGGGACTAATGGTTGTCAATATCTATCTGGGGACGGGGAGACACCTTTTATCAACAAGGGTGCCTGAACCATGCATATTTGTAAACCTAACCCTTAACTGTACCCCACAATTTTAAAATAAAACATATGTTTAAAATAAAAAAAGAAACTTCACCCTTGTTTACTTGCAATTGATAGCCAGTGCACACCCACAAGAAGATGGGGGATGGGATAATTTGACTCAGCATCTCTCAGGCTCTCTCTCCTTTCCCTCCTCTCTCAGCATAGTCACAGATCCAAAGGCATTCAGTTGCGGCAGAGGAATGGGACCTCTGATCTCTGCTTTGTTCTCTCGATCTCTTTCACTCATTGCTAGAGGTGGAGGAAGTTTGCTAGGCACTAACCAGCCTACTTTCACTGTATGCATCTATCATCCAGCAGCTGACTCAGGGCAGGGTGTGGATCTTCTGGGGTGCCACATCCATCATCACCCACCAGTGTTTGTGCACTGGCAGCAAGAGCAGCCCCAATGCAATGCAGAGATCACCCCCGGTCTCAAAATGCAGATCTGCTGTTCCACAGAGGCCACCCTGGAACATTTCTCTGCCCAGGATTTAAAGTGGCTGCTCAGTTTTTCTACAGGATGCTGTTTCTGCCAGAAATGGGGTCAGGAGAGATAGCTCCCTCCCCAGCAAGTACAACAGTCTCTGGATCTCAGGTCCCAGTGGTGAGGCCTGTAGCCCAGCCTGGCTCTGGAGGCAGTGGTAGCAAGTCCTGGCTCGGGGAGGCTCATAATTCTTAGAATGGATTTTTGAAACGACATATAGACAGTATACACGTCTATCTGGAAGCAACAACAAACTTCATAATGGTAAATATGACTTTCATCAGCCAAAGTGTTTCTGATATTTATAGAAAATTAGAAAAATAGATGAGACATTGGGAATATCTATTTTTTATTTAATGGAGATTGTTTTTAGGGTGTTTACTAAGATAAGATAGTGGGAAAAGAACAATGGATGATGAAACAGTAGGTTGACCTTCGGGCTGCCACACCGACTCAAGGATTCCCAGGACCACAGCATAGATCTCCTTCATATGCTCCATGCAATGAGGACCCCTGGGCCCCAGACCCTCACCAAAAGGTGACATGCTACTGCAGGTCCCAATCAATGCACATATTGCAAGCTAGAAGGGCACTAGAAAATAAATGCCCCTACTGTGGAATGCCCAATGCTGGGAAAATCTCCTCCTCATTCCCTAGATGCTGGGACAACTGGGAGGTTTGAGGCTGAACATGTCAAAAATGGAGACCAAGAATTATGGGGCCCAGGGGTTCCCTTGACCCAAGCAACACCCTTCATGTTTCCCACATAGAACCCCAGGTCATTATGACAATGGGAAATCAACTTTTGAACTTTCTGGTAGATACTGGGGTAACTTATTCAGTGATAAACACCCAGCAGTCTAAACTCTCATCAGAGACTATAAAAGTGCCTGGAGTCTTGGAAGAAACTTTGATAAGTCCATTCCTCCAGTCCCTAGATTGTTAATTATGCCAAATTCACCTGAAGAAGTTTCTTTCATATGCTGAAATGTCCCATCCCTTTGCTGGGACATGATCTCTTAGCTAAACTATATGCTAAGGCTACCTTAAGCCTAGGATGGCTAAATATCAGAGTGCCTCCAGAATAAGCCTGTGCGTGGCAGCCTGCCTTGTTGTAGCCAGAAGCCTCTGAACCTGCTCTCATTCCTGAAGAGATAATTTGAGAGGTGAGTCTAGAAGCATGGGCAGATAGGAGACCAGAAAGAGCCAAGACTGCAGACCTAGTACAAGTTATGGTACAACAGGGAATGACCTTACCCCACTTAAGAGTACTTGTTGAACAATCATAAAGGAGAATTAAACCCTTGCTGTTTGCTTTACTTCAGTTTGGACTCATTGCCAGCCCCTATATAACGCACTCATTCTGCCAGTTCAGAAGCCTGCAACTAAGGAATGCAGGTTTGTTCAGGACTTGAGAACTATTAATCAAACTGTAGAAGCCATCCACCTAGTGGTTCCCAATTCTTAAACTTTACTCACAGCCCTTATGAATGAGTTCAGCTGGTTCATGTTTCTATATTTAAAAGATTTTTTTATGGCTGTATAATATTCCATTGTGTATATATACAACATTTTTTTATCCATCCAGCTTCGATGGGCAACACGGTTGGTTCCATGTTTTCGCTATTGAGAATAGAGCTGCAACAAACCTACATGTGCAGGTATCTTTTTTGTATAATAAAAAGGACAAATATATGGACTTTGCAGCAACTTGGATGGATTTGGAGTCGATCATACCCAGTGATTTATCACGAAACAAAGAACAGAATTCCATATGTTCTCACTCATAAGCGGAACGTAAACAATTATAATGCTATAAGAAAGTGACTGGCAGTAGTGGGAAACTGGGGGGGGGGGGATTGGCAGTTGAGGGAAACTGCTAGGGGAGGGAGGGGCATACCTCATCAACAAGGGTACCTGCATGATCAATGTTTATATACCTAACCCTGAATTGTACCCCACATCTTTATAATAAAAATTTTTTTAAAAAGATTTTTTTTCTTTTGATCCCCTGGAGCCCAGAGTCACAGGAATCATTTGTTTTTGAATGGAGAGACACTGACACTAAATCAAAGAAACAATGCTGTTGGAAAGTTCTCCCTGAAGGGTTTAAAAATTCCCCTGCCATCTTTGGAGAAATTCTTGCTAAAGATCTCTGAGACCTCCAATTAAAAGATAGAACTCTACTGCAATATGTTGATGATATGTTAATTATTAGCACTACAAAGGAAGCATCTGATCAGAAGACTATATTAATCTTAAACTTTCTGGCTGAGTAAGGATGTAAGGTATCCTAGAAAAAGACTCAGGTTTTACAGCCTTCAGTTAAATACCTTGGATTTGAGCTCTCCCAAAGACAGAGGAACCTAATCCCTGACTGGAGAGAGGCCATTTCCAGAGTAACTAGGCTTACCACATGGCAGCAGCTATGGGGCTTCCTAAATATGGCTAGATTTTGCCGGATATGGATTCCTGATGTGGGAATTATTGATAAACCCCTATATGATGTCTTAAGAGGAAGAGATAACGAACCCTTAGAATGGACTGAAGACTGTTAGAAGACTTTCTTAAATATCAAGGAGAAATTGCTGACTGCCCCTGATTAGGGGTCCCAGATATCAAAAAGCTTTTCGACGTTTTCACGTATGAGAGGCAGAGACTAAACCTGGGGTGCTAACTCAGGACCTAGGGCATATTAAGAGACCCATTTATTATTTCATAGCAATTGGACAATGTCAAGAAGGGATGGCCTTCTTGAATTTGAGTTGTTACTGCCATTTGTGACCTTCTATAAGAAGCAGTTTATGTTAGGCCAGACCACCACAGTACAAGTGTCCCATTGTATGCTTCCCCTGCTGGAACAGAAGGAGATACTGGTTGACCTCTGGGGAAGGCTTGGCATATATCAGACCATCTTTTTAGACAACTCACATGTAAGACTAAAAGTGTTCTCTAGTTTAACTTCTGCTACCTTCTTCCCTCAAATGCCATCTGAACCAGTGCACAACTGTCTACAAATAATTGAACAAGTGTATTCCAGCCAGCTAGAACTGACAGACATATCCCTAGGAAACCTAGACTTAGAGATGTGCACTGATCGTTGCAGCTCCATGTACCAAGGACAACAGAGAGTCAGATACACAGTTGGAGTTCATCAACAGGTTTTAGAGGCTAAAACACTTATTCAAGAACTTCAGCATAGAGGAAGAACCCATAGCTTTCACTAAAGCTCATTCCAATTAGGTGAAGGAGTATAAGTGACCATTTATGTGGACTCCAGATATGCTCTTTCTGTTGTTCATGCTCATGGAGTTGTCTGAAGAGAAACAGGACTCATAACCTCTGATACTAAAGAAATGAAACATGCTAAAGAAATCTTAGCCTTACTTGATATTGTTTTAGCTACTAAGGAAGTAGCTGTGGTACATTGCCCTGGGCATCAGTGTACAGACAGACAGTCTGGTGGTAAAATGCAATTATTGAGCAGATCAGGCCACAAAAGACGCAGCAAGGAAAGGGGCCTCCAAAACACTATGAATGCCTTTGTTGCTTGAAGTAGAATTTGGCCCTGAACCTCCTTTATGCTTGGAGGAAGATCTAAAAATAGCACTTAACTTGGTTTTTAATCCTAGCTGGAGGACTCAGGATGGCTGGATATATAATGAAACAAAAACAGTTCTGGTACCCCCCAAAATCTCATGAATGACACTGTCAGGCATGTTCATGACTTCACCTATATTATGGTAGCAACCCTCCAATGGATGCAGAGATATACCTTTGGTCTACATATGAAAAAGATCATTCAGAAGGTTATAGAAAAATGCCTCTTCTGTGCTTAGAACAATCCTAAAACTAATGCTCTTCCTTTAGCACAAGGAGTTCAAGTCCAGGGTGAAGGGCTAACAGAGGACTGGCAAATTGACTTTACTCTGATGCCAAAGGGTAGTAGGAAATTTCAAATATCTACTCATGTTTGTGGACACCTTCTTGAAATGGGTTGAGGCCTTTCCTTGTTGAACAGAAATAACTTCTGAATTTGTCAAGGCCTTAAAAAAAGAAAATTATTATCTGAGATTTTGTGGCTCAGATCATGCAAGACATTTCTCGGACCCTTGGCTTAGCCTGAAATTTCCAAATAGCCTGAAGTCCACAGTCCACTGGAAAAACTGAGAAAATAAATCATACTATAAGAAAAGACCTTATATAAGTCTGCCAAGAAACTAACTTGAACTGGGACAAAATGCTGACAAATGCCCTACTTACAATTAGAGTGACCCCTAGAGGCAGGCTCAACTTGAGCCTTTTCAAAATCTTATACAGGAGACCTTGTGCTTTGGCTCTTTACTAAGGGACCCCAATAGCTTACTTGTAAAGAGTTAGATATCATAAGATATATACAATCCATAAGCCTGACCCTAACTGCTATTCATGAATTTGTTTACAGCAAGTTATGTTTCCTAGTAAATATCCTGCTATGTTGCATCCAGCCTACAGACTGGGTACTGCTTAAAACCTGGAAAAAACAACACCTTGATGATCAGCTAAAGCTCCAGTGGAAGGGACCCTGTAGAGTCATGGTGGTAATCTGCTCCCTTGTCAAATTTGTGGGAATCAAGCCTTAGGCTCATCACAGCTGAGTGAAACCAGCTCTGCTTGACTCCTGACCCAGTGAGAAAAGTCAAAAAGATGCTTTGGGTTCCCTGAAGTGGACAAGTGAGCCCTTGACAGATCTTAAATATCTCTTCAAGAGAAAAAAAATCAGATAGGCTTCTTTTACCTTTCAATATGTGTATTCAATATACATATACTCTAAGACTATAATCATTATTTTAAGCATCTTAGATATCTTTTACTATCATTATTGTTTTATGAAATAAGGTGGGAAATCTGCCCCACCCTTCTTTCTCCACTACATGAATAATTCATATTTATTTTATTATTGCTTGAGCTATTATTGTCACTGAAATTGTTTCCATTTGAGACTTGTGCCATGCTGATATAGTTCCTTGTCTCCTTTTATTTAAACTCCTCGAAAGCTCAAAGTTCATACAAGATATATCCTTTTACTGTTACTGCTGTGGCTTTAACTTTAGACATCTTCCTGCTCTCTCTTATTCTAACATAAGGCCTGGAGTAACATGACAATACTGTAGTTAAACTGTCCCAGAGTATTGCCACAGGAGAAAATCTGTCAGACAGTTGGCTCTGTCAGCATCTCCCCTTGTCTATTTCAGTTGAACACTTACTATTAGTTATACCTGTCACAGAGTTTTCAGACATTCCCAGTGCTGCCACATATTCAAATCAATCCTTTTCCCTGTTCTCCTTCCAAGTCCAGTTAGTCACCCACCCAGATATACCTACCCCTTGTTTCAGTCTGTCCAGTGTTCTTAAACTGGAATGGTCGATTTGGGCTACAGGGCCTCTATTGTTCTTGGCCCATTGGACTAATAAATGTTACCAGAGTCAGGCTAGAGTTGCATTTCTATTGTGCTACCAACTTCTGGCAAGCAGGTCCAAAATATCATATAGACGGATTTTGGGGAGCTTACAAGATATATAATTCCTGGCTCAAACCCCTTTGTTCATTCTTCTATGAACAAGTCTATTAATGAATATACCCCTGGAAGCGTTACCTGTATGCCTCCAGGGTACACTTTTGTATGCGACATGGGGTCAGATTCTCCTCTTCAAGTATGGCCATCACTGTATGAACAGCCTATACACAGAAGGCTCTTGTTTAGTAGGACACTTTGTGACCACTTTATCCATCCTAGGGATGAAAGGCTCGTCTTCTCTCTGCAGGAGGAAAAGGCTCCCTAGAGGACACCAGGACACATGGTGGCAAAGCCTTCTAGGGAAACTAGTCCCTAGCTATAGAGTTTATACCAACAGATATAATTAAAAAATTATCTGCTATCCTAGGGTTAACTGCTAAGAGAATTACAAAGAGGCTTAGGGCTCAATAAAGTTTCTTCAATTCATTAGTCCAAGAAGTCCTGGAAAATCCAGTGGTGCTAGATTTTCTGTTAGCTAAATGGGGTTTGGGGGTAGGGTTTCTGTGCAATGTTAAATAACATCTACTGCACCTATATCAATACCTCAGGAGAAACTGAAACCCAAATAGACAAAATTACCCAACAATGGCATGACTACATCCTGTCTCTACCACAGACCACATGTCTGATGGGGCTATTTTCATGAGTGGCTCAAGGCATCAAGTCAGTTCTACAAAAACTCCTAAAGCTAGATCTCAGTCCTCAAACTAGGGCTTAAAAAAATTGTTTATTTTTTAGTTTTCTGCCCTCTTAAGTTAGACTCTAAGACTGCAGCTAAATACTAATGACTTCATCATGCACACCTGGGTACCCTAAGTAAGCACTTGCAAATACATGCAGACAATTTCAGAGTGGTTTCTTTCCTCTTACTTTGGGCTCAACTCCAACCCCAACTACAGTCCCTGTCAGCAGAAAGATGTTAGATCAGTCTTCAATTTTCTATCTCCTTATTTCAAACCTCAATAATGAGTGCTCAAGTTCAAGGAAGTGGGGATTGAAACCTCTCATATAAAATTATTATACAGTTATGGAATAAAAGCTGTAGAAAAGATTTGCGCCCTGCAAAGATGCCACTAGGTTTAAAAATTAACAAACCTGTTGTTTCTAAGTTTACTCTCTTCCTTGTATGATTGTTTACATAGCCACTTCATTGGAGAACAATTGATTTCTTCATGTCCTGATCCTGGGTGAGCAGGAAGCTGCCCATGAGGTTGATAAAAGTATTTGCCCTTTAACAATGAGGCTAAGGCTATACAGATCTCCTTGATGGTATCCTGGAGTCTGATCAACTGAAGGGCACAGGCGGTTCTAATCTCCAGACACTCCATCTCCTAACTCTTAAACTACTTTATAATGGCTTACCGCCAGGGATCAATAGACAATGGTTGCAGGATTAGCTTTACAGGTAACATCTATTGTAAAACCCAAGAATGGTATTTGAGGTGTTTTTCAGACTTTGCATTCTGGTAGACCTGAGATCTCATCCAGACCTGAGACATAATAAAAAGTTGGCTTCACCAGTCCTGTTATGCTCCATCCCAGAAACCGATTCCACAAATGAAGACAATTTTGAGGCTTCTATGACATCATCTCTAACCAATGAGCAGTGTTCATTTCCTAGCCCCCTGCCTGTTAGATTATTTCTTTAAAAACCTTAGTCTAAAACTCTCAGGATGATGGATTTGAGAACTGTCTTCTGTTCTCCTTGCTTAGCTGCCTTGGGATATTAAATTCTTCTCTACAATTAGAGCTGTATCAGTCTCAGTTTTTCTGGCAGCAGGCATAAGAACTCGGTTAGGTTGTAACATTGGGAACCTGCCATAGATCCAGATTTTATTTCATTTGATTTATAAAAGTAGTGAAAATGAACATTTTGAAATTATTGCTAAATTATTTGAAATGATAGAGAAAAAAACATAAATACTAGAAATAGAAAGGAACAAATACAATAGTTTATTCACTACTGACCGCAGAATTCAGGAATGTGAACCTGTTAATATCACTTTGACCAAACTCTGACTTGAGTCTTTAAAAGTCCCAAACTAGTAGTGTCAGTAAAGTCAGAGATTTAGTGTTTTTTTTAAAATTTGCTGTTATATTATTTCAGCAAGAGCCTTCTTATATTTCTCACTAAAGAAAAAAAAAATGCAAAAAGCTTTTTCTTTTACTTACTACCTAATTAAATTAGTGACTTCTTATTCTTCAAGGAAAGGTACAATTCAATGAACTGTTGATACTTGCTAATTGAGACTAAATTTGAAATTGTAGCTCATTATAGAAATTGTAATGTGTGGTAGAATTCTCTGTGACTGTCAAGCAACTATAGATTAAATAGTAGAATAAAATATCATCTGTCACATTTCAGGACATTTGTTTTTTAGTTTATGAAATTTTAAGCTTTGATTCATACATTTTTTTTCTTTCTAAGCCCACTACCTCCTTTTCCCCCTGTCTTCTTACTTAGTGCATTTATTTTCCTAGAAGCACTTTTCTGATTTCCTAAGACAAGATAAGAGTTACCTTCTCTGGCTTCCATATCATTGGTGTCTTCTTCTTCTGCAGTTTATATCACATTGAATTACAAATGCTTTTTACATGTATTTGTCCATCTGAATAAAGCATGTAGAAACAGACTCTTTCAAAATGAGTGGGCCTTTGCACAGAGTACACATTCAAAATATATGTTAAAAACAAGCAAACATATTTCAGTGCCTCCTCCTCTCTTCAAGGTAATGGAGAAGAAAATGTAGTAAAGTAAAACTTTACTATTTTTCAACATTCTAAGAAGAGTCTGAAGCATCTTCAATGAGTATGGTGGGTAGTATTGAAATAACATTCTGAGAATTCCACCAACTGGCCCTTTCTTACCTGGTCAGACAGGAAACTCACTACTATCAGCAAGTCTCAGAATGCACAAGTATTATTGCCTTGGCTTTCCCTGGGAGAGGTCTACTTTTATATTTATGGGGACAACTGGATATAGTTCTGACTCTATTGGAAAGTCACCAGACATGCAGGGTCTGACATGCTTAGCTATGTATATGTACAGATATGTAGGACATCAGATACTTACATTTAAAACATAGCATTGGTATCCAAATTCAAACAAATCTGTTATGATCTAAATATTTTATATTTAATTCACATAAGTCCCTATAAATGGGTGTTTGAAAGTCTCAGCTTTCAGTTGAGAATGTGTTAGGCTTCTTTACCAAGAAAATATTATCTACCCCTTACTAAAGCATAAGATCCCTAAAGATAAAACATCACCTTTATATGTATTATATCTTCAGTTTTTATACCTCACAGGTGCTCAGCAAATATTATGTAAACAAATAGAGGCTGAGCTACAGGTCTGGGTCTGCCAAGTGGTCCTAGTGAGTCATAGGGGTTTAGTGTGTGATGTCAGGTTACTTGAGGTTCAAGATGATGGCTTTCTGATCTACTCCATTTAAATTATTTTTTTCTTTACATATTAATATCATTCATGGAGCTTTACATAAGTACTGAGATTAATCAAATTTTAAAAAGAAGTTATTTCTTTAAAGTGAGAATATATTATTTATTTAAATAGGCAAGCATTAGTAAAATTTCTGAAAACTATGTAACATAAACAACGTGTTTTGAATTTACATCTTTACATCAGTACCAAATTTACCTACATCTACTTTTTACTGGTAAACTAAATTTTCATCCCTAAATCATTTCTTAATTTCATTCTTTTCCACATACTCAGCCTCAAGCTAGAACTTTTGGTAATATTTTAATCAACAACCCTAAGGTCAAATCAGTGTTTGCATTTAGAATTCTTTTTTAAAGAATGAACTTCCTGAGAGATATAAAGATAAGAGTGACTTCACAAAAAAATTAAGAGGAAATTGAACAGGGAATATAAAAGAAAACTAACAGTACTTGTCTTTTTTCTTTCCATTCTTTCATCAGTGGAGTCTCATATAAGAAAATATTGGAATATCAGGTCTTTTAGTGGGGAATAAGCCAACAAATGTGTTGTGGTCATGAATCCAAAGAATTTTTTAAAAATTTTTAAAATTTTAAAATTGTGGGGTACAATTCAGGGTTCGGTATACAAATACTCTTGTGCAGGTACCCTTGTTGATGAGGTGTGCCCTCCCTTCCCCAGGCAGTTTCTCACTACTGCCAATCCCACCTTCCCCACCCCATGCCTCCCGTAGTTTCCCACTACTGTCCTTCCTTTTCTTATGGTATTATGAGAGTTGTTCAAGGTCCACTTATAAGGGAAAGCATGTGATATTCAGTTCTTTGTTTCTGTGAAATATCACTCAGTATTATGGACTCTAAGTCCATCTAGGTTGCTGTGAAGTTCATGATAAAGTTTTCTTTGTGGCTGCATAATATTCCATTGTGTATATGTACTGCATTTTTTTTATCCAGTCCTCTTTTGATGGGCAGCATGGTTGGTTCCACATTCTTGCTGTTGTGAACACTGCTGCAATAAATATACATGTGCAGGTATCTTTTTTATAGAGTGATTTGAGTTCATTGGGGTATATTCCCAGTAGGGAGATTGCAGGGCCATATGGAAGGTCAATTTTTAGAACTTTTAGGAATCACCACACTGTTTTCCATAGTCTATACTCCCACCAACAGTGTAGAAATGTTGCCTTTTAACCACATCCTCTCCAGCATCTGTTATTTTTTGAGTTATTGCTGATGGCCATTCTGACTGGAGTTAGGTGGTATCTCAGTGTAGTTTTAATTTGCATTTCTTCTTTGATGACTAGTGAGGCTGAACATTTTTTCATGTATCTGTTGGC
>CAUYQG010055421.1:0-22381 GCA_963574415.1 Tarsius wallacei | reverse complement strand
TTAAATAAGTAATTTGATAAAGATAGAAGTTAGAACATTAATAATAAGATAGTAAGATAAGAAATATATAATAGTATTAGTGATAGTTAAGGAAATATAGGGATATAAGGATAGAAATAGGATTAGTAGAAATAAGTATATAGTAGTAAGTTAAATAAGACATAGAGATAAGGTTTAGCTTTATAAGATAAGGATATTATGGGCCCATAATAATAATAGTATTAATAGTAAATAGCCATAGTAATAGCTATAAGAAAGTTAGGAAGAAAAACAGGAGGTTCACAAATGTTTAGCTTAGGAAGGACACCATCTGTGGATGAGATAGTAACTGCTGTCTGGTTCCTGCCCATTGATTGAAAAAATGAATGGCAGGAGGGAAAAACAGTAGCTCCTGTCCATTGATTAAAAAACATGCATGGCAGAAAGGAAAAGCAGTAGCTCCTGTCCATTGATTAAAAAACATGAATGGCAGAAAGGAAAAGCAGTAGCTCCTGTCCATTGATTAAAAAACATGAATGGCAGAAAGGAAAAGCAGTAGCTGCCGTCCATTGACTTAAAAACATGAATGGCATGGAGTCAGCAGGAAGGAAGCCGGATAGTCATTGTTAAAGGTCAACTTTATTGTGAGTGCAAAAAGGATGTATGTAGGCGTTTGGTTGGCAACATAGGATACATTTTGTGGGTGCAGCAGACTATATAAGCATGTGAAAAATAAATAAAAATTGGCAGAGCCTTGAGCTCTCCTCAGGAAGAGGATTCCTGTCATTTTCGTCTTTTGTTTTTTGCCGCTTCCCAATTCCAGCCGCTTCAGGCCCTGACTCTCTCTCAGAGCTGGACTCTGGCACATCTCTGGTACTCACTGAGTCACAAAGAACTCCCATGCATCATGGGTCCACCGTGGGTCTCACATGCTCATAAGGCATCAAGAAGATTATATGCCAATGAGGCAGCAAGAAAAAACAGGCAGACTCTACTGCACAGATCTCCTGTGCTCGTGTGCCTGCTCCATGATCCTGTAGAGCTTCACCTACAAAACACTAGTTTAAAGACAAAATTTTAAAATTCGAAGATGGTGGCAGAAGAGCATTAAACAAAAGGGGGGCTCTTCTGATCACAGGGTCCTTTACAACTGCACACGTGGCAGGCCCATGAAGCCAGCCTTGCCTCTTCTGGGAAACAGGAACTACATGCTTTCAGCTTGCCTGCTCTGGGGTTATGGGACAACCACACAGGAGCCAGGTGGTGGAAACAAAAGCATTGCAAACAGTAACTGTAACCTTAACAGGACCAAGGGGAGGCCATCACACTCCCTCAAACCTGCAGAATGAGCACACTGTCATGGGAGTAAGAAGCTGGATAGTGGTGAGCTGATTTTTATTCTGAATGAGCTTGAATGACATAAAACCAATTTTACTTGCAAAGTCTGAACTTTGCTTAGTTACCCAGCAAGTTCAGCAGCACAACATGTTTCTCCTAGCAGCCTTTGCAAACAGGCAATAGTTATTTGCAATCAAGTACCTCCATGTGGAGTAGGTTCATGCTGGCTCCCTCCCGCCAGGCTTCACAGAGGCGTGAGATCCCCTCAGAAAGCCTGTGTCAGGGAAAGTTGTTGGGAATCATTACACTTCCCATTTTGCAACACAGGGAGTCTGGGTTGTTCCGAGGCTCTGTCCAGCTCAACAGGCAAAACAGAAGGGGGACACTACTCACATCCACAGGCCTGCTCTCTAGAGTCATGGACCATTGTCTATGTGTAACATGAGGAAGCTCTTGAATCTTGGGTGAGCTTCCTCAACTACAAAGTGGAAGCAAGAGCCACAGGACACCACAAAACTCTTTTTGTTCCTGACTGCTTCTGACCTTCATATCCCCTGTGACACATGAGTATTATAGTCCTATTTAATGTCACTGTACCTGAGACTTAGGAAAGTTAGGGGGCAAAATCTCTTATTGTCCCAGCTTTACACATGATGAAATTGAGGCTTCAAGGAATTAAGCAATTGCTGAAAGACGCCCGGCAGAGCTGGGGTCACACCCAAGTCTGGGTAACACCTAAGCATGGGCTCCAACTCAGGATGCAAGAGTCGGGAACAAATAAACTCACACATATGATGGGGCATGGTGACTTCTACCAAAGGACAGTATAGGCAATGAATGCTTACTTTAAACACAGAGGACATTATGGACCACTGTTAGGAGTCAGGAAGAAAGGTGGCAGCATTAGATGCAGGATTTCAGCCTGTTCACCTCTAGTTTCCCTTAGAGCATCCCCCCAAAGAGTTGGACATCAGAGACATTGAGACAGTATAATGAATGAATGAATAAGTGAATGAATGAGTGGGGATGCTACACCCAGTATGCTTTCTCCTCTCCCAGTCCCACTTGGGTCAGTGATTAGACTCTGTTCCTCCCACCTTCTCTCAGGAGGTTGATTGTCCCCACTGTGTCCCCAGATTCTCAGGCTGTGACATTGTACACAGGTCTGCATTTCTACCCTCTGGCTAGAAATAGCCCCCCAACCAGGACTTCCCTCAGCCTCCAGGTGTCCAAGAGGTGCTTTCTTCTCCATTCTGCCCACCTCTCACCGCTCTCCCCCACCACAACCGCCCCTCACACATACATCTCTATTTCTATGAAGGTCCCTCCACCAAGTTTACTTCTTCCTCTCCCTTCAATCCATATGTCTTGTTCAATCTTTTGTCCCAGACTCTGTCAAGCTCCCATGCCCCTTTATCTCACAATGCAATTACTTAGGCTTCAGAATCAACAGGGTCAGATGTTACACCCCAGCTCTGAGCCCCAGACCCCCATCTGATGATGATGTACTTCCCTACATCAGAGGGTGGTGTGTATGTGCATAATTGCTTGGCAGGTAGGGTCTCGGGCTTGCCTGTCCCCTGCCTGTTCACACCAATCCAATGTGAAAACAACCAGGCAACAGGGCCTACCCACATACAGAAATCTCTCAGGACTCCTGTTCCAAGGAAGAAGCTCTAGGGAAAAAACTAGAATGAAGTAGGAATTCTAGGAGGAAAAAATGGAGAAAATGTGTAAGGTATACAAACACTAGAATAACAATCTGGAATCATGAAGGAATGCATAAATGGTCAGATTGTTAAGGTCCAACAAGTACCAAACTCATCCTGTCCTAAAGGCGCAGACACCCTCACCAGCTCCAAATGTTCATCACCCTGGGTCTATCTTCTAGCTATAACAACCAAACAAGATATGGTAAAATGCAAGCAGAACAAGATAGAAATAAATGAAATGAAAAGAAGAGAAAGGAACTTTACAAGCTCAATGCACTTAGAGAAATACAAGAAGATATTTTATCCCTAAAAAGAGAACACACTATGCTTTAAATCGAGCAATTTGAGAATAAGGAAGAATTATAAGTATGATTGCAAAAATAAAAACTTTAAAACTTCAAGTTGAAGAAACCTATCAGAATGTATATCAATAAAACAGAGAAAAATATGAGACATATAAGATTAATCTAAGAAGTTCTGTATTCATTTACTAGGAATTACAGAAAAATAAAACAGAAAATGTATAAATTATACAAATGATAGATAACACCTCCCAAGTGTTGAAGGAATCTACATATCTTCTGATTGATAAGACCCACTAGCTACCAAGCAGAATGAATGAAAAAGACCCACTTCCAGATACTGTTATGAAAACTGGAAATACAAGGACAAAGAGAAGATTTTAAAAGATTACAGATGAGCAAAAGAGTATTGGTAAAGAAATTACAATCATATTGGCATAAAAATTTTCATCAGCAATATTGGAATCTAGAAGAATAAGACAATGCTCCCAAGTTCTCATTAAAGAAGTAAAACTCTAAATTTACAATTCCATTAAAAAAACTATCAAACAAGTGTATCTATTAAAAAAAAGCTATCAAACAAGTGTAAGGGCACAATAACACTTTTAGGAAAAAACAAAACAAAACAAAACAAAAAAACACTTAGAAAATCTACATTCCAAATATTCTTTTTGAAACGTATTATCTCAGGATATTCTCCAGCAAAGTGAAAAAGAAAACCAAGTAAGAAAAATGACATGGGAATTCTTCAAAAAGAGTAGACTTATCCCAGGAGTCAAAAGAAAAAATTCTGGGGTCACAGCTGGATAACAGAACTAGGGGAAAAAAATGTGTCCACATCCTAAGAGGAAGTCAGAGAACTCTGAGGGAGAAAAAAAAGAAACTTCAAGAAGAAAACATTTGTTTTTTTGTTTTTTTGCTGGGCATGGTGGCTCAAGCTTGTAATCCCAGCACTTTGGTAAGCTGAGGCAAGAGGGTTACCTGAGCTCAGGGGTTCAAGACCACCTGAACAACATGGAAATTAGCTGGGTATGGTGGCACATCCCTGTGGTTCCAGCTACTTGAAAGGCTGAGGCAGAAGAATCACCTGAGCCCAGTAGGTCTAGGTTTTGGTGGCCATGAGCATACCACAAAACTCCAGCCTGGGTTACATTGTGATAATCTGACTAAAAAAAAAAAAAAAAAAAAAAAAAAAAGAATGAAAGAAAGAAAACTTTTTTTAAAAACAAAAATTAGGGTTGAAAGACTGGATAATCTTAAAGACATAATGAAGGCATATACTGTAGTTCTCTTGTTAAAAAGAAAAGAACACAGTGAGACTCCATCTCTAAAAACAAGTTCTAAAATTGGCCAGGCATGGTGGCTCATGCCTGTAATCCTAGCACTTTGGGAGGTGGAGTTGTGAGGAGCCTTTAGAAAAATTTAAACTTTTGAAGTCAGTCTTAGTGTCCTATGACAATATTGGGGTATTTGTAAATGAATCCTCTATATTTTGGATGCATGTTCAAAAAATGGATTATTCTCGATCAAATTATTAAACACATTGACTCTCAATTGTGAAGCATTGGAAGAACTGCATTAATGGAAAACAAAGCTTTCAAATAAAAACAAATTTTGAATTTATACCTAAAAAAGGAGAAAATTAACACGTTAAGCTATTAGACTTCAATATGGACATTCTATAACAATATTTCAGAATATCTTATCTTGTGAAACTATTTTTTTGAGGTGTTCCAATTTTTTTTCTTTTTTTTTTTGATGATCTTGTTCTGCCTCCCGGGAGTACATTATAGCAGGGACCACATGAATGCACGCATGCATCACCACTTTCAGCTAATTTTTGTATTTGTTTGAAGAGATGGGGTCACATGCTGTTGCCCAAGTGGTTTCAAATTCCTGGCCTCAAACAGTTATTTTGCCTTGACTTCCCCAAATGTTTGGATTACAAGTGAAAGCCACCATGAAAGCCAGGAGCGCCTATTTGTAATTAGAAAAATTATATACGTTTTGTTCCAGGAGGGCTTGAGACTTAACCTATAATTTTGCAGCATCGAAATTTAATGAAACATTCAAAAGAATCACAAATAAAGATTTATTTGATAAACTTTGTCTTGAAAACATATTTGTTTGAGAAAGGTATTCTGAAAGGAGACAAAAGGACAGTACCTGGTAAAATATTTGGGTTGAAAGATTTTCACGTTAATGGGAAAAAGTCAGCATTGAGAATACGCTTCATTTGTACTGAGATGACTGGGTCTCTTAACAGCTATAGAGAGAATATTTTCCCAATTCAAAACACCATAATCTACCATGAGGAGCAGACTGAATGCATCAATCATTTTAAATGTGTTAATCACAAAATATTTCTATGAATAAGATTACAGGAAACCTTATGAAAAAATACTTAAAATGGTGAGATCATGTTGGAGGAAAAATTACCCCACTGACACCATATTAGAGATAGATATGGCTAAGAAAGTGATTAGAATGCATGATTTTCTGCTTTTGCTGTTCTTTATATTCAAATAATCAGCAAGACAAAATATTTTAAAATCTTTACTGTACACGAATATATGTTACTTTGTTTTAGAAAGAATTTTATTCTTGAAAATAGTTTCTAAAGCTTGGCATAGTGTCTTATGACCATATTCCCAGCACTTTGGGAGGCTGAGGTAGGAGAATTGCTTGAGTCCAGGAGTTTGAGATCACCTTACAATATCTTGCAAGACCTCGTCTCTAAAAACAAAACAAAAAATCATAAAATTAGCCAGGCATGGTGGTGCGTGCCTGAAGTCCCACCTACTCAAAGAGCTGAGGAAGAAGGATTCCTTGAGCCCAGGAGGTTGAGGTTGTGATGAGCTGTGACAGTGTCAATCTGCTCCAGCCTGGGCAACAGAGTGAGATCGCAACTCAAAAAAAAGTCATTTTTAATAAAACTATTTATAGAATCAATATAATAAAACCAACTTAGCCAAGAAATAACTATTTCCAAATATTAAAATTTTGTATTATTTTAGAATTCCTTTTCACTCTGAAAACTGCCTTAGTTTCATCAAGAAAATAAACATCACTCTTGCCCTGAAGAATGAGGAGTCATACTAGTTTTCTATAGCTATCTAAAAATTACCCCCAATGCTAACAACTTAAATCAACATTTATTATCCCACAGCATGTGGATCAAGAATCCAGATGTGGCATCATCAGATGCCTCTGCTCAAGGTCTCCCATGGGGTAGCAGGAGACTTTTTGACCAATGCTACTCTTACTAGAATGGGACTGGAAAATTCTTCTTCAGTCACTCATGTGGCTGTTGAACTTCAAATCTGTTCCCAAACTCACTGACATGGTAGCAGTCCTGTATTCATTAGCTAGGGCTGCTGTAATAAATACTACAGATTGGGTGAGTTAAACAATAAGTGTTTATTTTCTTACAATTCTGGAGACTGGATTCCAAGATTAAGATGTCAGCAGGGTGGGTCTCTTCTGAAGCCTTCCTTCTTGGCTTTTAGGCCAATATTCTCCCTCTGTGCCTGTCTGTATTCTAATCTCTTCTTATAAGGACACCAATCATATTAAATTAAGGCCCACAGTAGTGACCTCACATGAACTCAATTATCTCATTAAAAGTTCTATTGCAAAATGCAATCGCATTCTGAGGTACTAAGGGTTAGTATCCCACATGCATTGGGGGTAGGAGGGCACAATTCAGCCCATAACAGAACCTTTCCACCTTAGCGACCTTATAACATGCCTGCTTAGGATTCAAGACGAAAGAAAGAGAAAACCAAGAAGGAAGTCATTGTGTAATTGAATCTCAGAAGGCACATCTCATTATTTTGCCATATTATATGAGTATGAAAAGCAGTAATTGTTACATCCAGCCTGCACTCAAAGGAAGTGATTAAAGAAGAGCATACATTTCAGGAGGTGGCCATCTTGGAGAAAAATAGTTACTGAGCTCTGTAATCATTTTGCCCCAAGTCTACTTGAGGGACCTAGACTGCAAGTGTGAATACTGGCTTTGGAAATGTCATTTATCCTCCCCTGGAAGAGTAGGATTGAGAGGTGGTGAGGAACCCCAAGCAATTTGGGCTTAAGAGCTTAGGTCAGTAGAGGAAGGAAAGTGGGGAGAGAGGTCCAGGAGGGCTTTGCAAATCAAAGAAAGAGGCTGGGCATACGTCTTGTATTTGCTTCCTGTCAATTCCACCAGCTTTTTGGGGCAAGACAGAGTGTCCATTCCCCTTTGCATCTGCTCCTCTCTCTCTACACATGCACACATATGACCACACAAGTCACACACACAATTCATACACATGCATACATATACCCACACACACTCAAACAATCACAGCCTCACATGCTTGCATAGGCACACAAGGATGTGCAACCACACACACACGTACATTCACATGCATGCATGAACACACACAAGTCACACACTTGTGCACATAATCAGACACACGTATATCCAAGTGCACATCACACACCATATGTTTTCACATGAGTTCACAACACATACACACACACAAACACAGACACCACAGTGTCCTCTCAGTTCCTGGCATGTAGACAGTGCTCAGTCAGGGTTGACAATTGATTTCAGTACTTGTATAACATTGGCTCCTGGGCATTCACCATGTGCATGCAGAGCCTTTCACTCACGCTTCTCAGAAATAAAGAAATATCATGTCCCTTACCCACAATTGCATATGAACTGACCACATATTGGGGCTTTTTAATGAAATACAATTTTTCAAATCAGTCAGTGCCTAAGACTTATATTTGACTCAAGCATTTGTGAGAGGGGAAAACAGAAAAGATTCTCTCCAAGCAAACCATCTGCCCACACTTTGGAAAGGGAAACTTTTGAAAAAAGAGCCTAATATTCATCCAGTATATTGAACACAGCTTCAACTTCCAAAGCCTTTCTGAGCAGGGGCATTGGGAATGGTGCTCTCTGGGGATGAAATTGGACCTGCATTTGTTGAAATATATTTTCTAAAGAGCATCCATAAGCATACATTCCTAATAAGTAAAGGTTGTCTTTTAAAAGAGGAAGGAAACAATTTCCATTAATACAATGAAGGTAAATAATTTAACACAGTGCCTTGTCAAGAAGGAAGGGATTAATGTTTTTTGTTTTGGGTTTTGGTTTCTTTTTTTTTTTTTTTGGTTGCTTTAATTGTAAAGCCCCCCCCTGGGAGGAAGCCCGCTTTCTAAGAAGATGGCATCCTCGAAAATTTGATGCCCCTTCCTGGACCCCTCAGGGACCTGTTACTGAGACCAGTTTTGAAGATGTAAGGCTCACGTTCTGAGATAGCTTCATGACCCCCATCAAAGAGAAAGGCTTTCCACAATTCTCCATTCTTCAGACACAGACTCAAATAGAAGAAATCTCAGTGAAAAATGCAGCAATATCAGCAACATGTACATAGTTGTAACCTTAATATCTACCTCTGAGTAATTCCCTCGTATCTTCTATTTTATGACAGGGTCACACCAAGCATGCTATTTCCTATTAAAGAGTTATTCTATTTGATTTGGAGATTATTTTTCATGTGTCACCTTTTTCCTTGAGCATCCAATAAAATTCTGGCACTCAAAGCAGCTCTCAGAACTACATTAATTATAAAAGTATAGTAATGTCATCTGTCCAGCAATGAAATTAATTTATACAATACATCTGAGAGGAAGCCTTCAATTATGTCCAGGGACTATAGCATTTTGTGTTACAGCACTTAGAATTCTTACAAATGTTAATATCTCACAAGCAAGAATTGCCATAAATATCAACTGCTGTGCAATTTTGATTTATGAATTAAATGTACCTTTTGATGCCATTATTGTTCAAGTACTAAACATTTTAATCTCATCAACTGTGTGTTCTGGGGAATTTATATCTACCTGAAAAATAAGGATATCCATTCTCTTAGGGTTGGCTCTGCCCTCAGAGTATGGAAATAAACAATAGAGCCTGTGTGGGGACAGAGACAATTTCTTGGAAGTCCTTCCCAGTTTAAATTTCCCAAAACACATTACAAGCTCAACACAAGGAAAATCTATCTGTATCATCATGTCAAGTTCTGAATATACATCAGGTCCCCAAGTGGTCCATTCTTAGATTGAATCCAGAGAAAATACAGTTTAAGGCCCTGCATGGTGGCTCATGCCTGTAATCCCAGACCTTTGAGAGACTGATTTGGGAGGATTGCTTGAGCCCAGGAGTTCAAGACAAGCCTAGGCAAAATAACAAGACCTTGTCTCTACAAAAAAAAAATCAAAAGTTAGCCAGGTGTGGTGGCATGCACCTGTAATCCCAGCTTCTCAGGAGGCTGAGGTGGGAAGACCACCTGAGCTCATGAAGTCAAGGTTACAGTGAGGCATGAGCATGCCACCGCACTCCAGTCAAGGTAACAGAGTGATACCCCAACTCAAAAAATTCAAAAAAAAAGAATGCTCAGTTTGATCTTCATTTGTGTCTCTCCAAGGTCATTAGAGGACATCTAATTCATGACCCATAGCAATGCTTATTGAACTCCTCTGTCCATCCAATTTCTTCCCTGAGTTACCTGCAAGACCCACAGTTAGCCATAAGACCCCTCTCAACTGTTCTCCAAAAGTCTCCCCAAGACACTTGACCTATATCTGACAAATAACTTGTATTCAAACCATATAAGAAATGTCTACTGCACCATTTTTAAAAGTCAGACATCCAGTAAAGCAGTGGGCAACATGCTAGAACAGGAATCTCATAAAAACCCAAAGCATGTGACAAGATCTTCAGTTTCATGAATCACCAATGACATGCAAATTAAAACCACAGTGAAGTTAAAACAGAACAGGCCCACTGGAACATTTAACTTGAAAAAGATAGAAAATGCCAAGACTGGTGAGAACGTCATAACTACACCTCTCACCACCACTGGTTGGAAGATAACTCGCACCATTTGGAGCTTGGTCTGGCCATATATACTATGCTGAACATATGCATTCCCGATGACCCAGAAATGTGTCCATGTGTTCACCAAATGATGCACAAGAGAATATTCATGGCAGTTTTATTCAAAATAGCCCCAAACTGAAAACTGCAAAATGTCCATCAACAGGAGACTGGAATAGGATTGCCAGATAAAATACAGGATGCCCCATTAAGTTTGAATTTCAGAAAAGCAGCAATAATTTTTTGAGCATAAGTATGTTCCATACAGAAATATCCAAAATCAACTACTGCCATACACAACATGGATGAATCACACAGATATAGTGATAAAAAAAAAGAAGCCAGACACAAAATTATACAAATTGGGTGATCTCCTTTATGTGATACTCAAAAATTGGGCAAAATTCATCCATGCTGTTAGAAGTCATGCTACTGGGGTGGGGGCGGGGTGTGGGTAGTTACTGGAAAGAGACACTAGAGGCCTTCTGGGAGCCTGGAACACTATTTCTTGATCTATGCGCTGGTTACACTTTGTGAAAACCCATCAAGCTGCACACTTACAATCTGTAGCCTTTTCTAATTGTTGGACACATACTACAGAGCATTCATTGTGTATCAGAAGTTCAAGTTTAATGGGGTGACCTATAGTTTGTCAGACAACTGTATTCCATTCTTTTGTTAATGAGCATTTTGTCCATCAACACGTATCTCAAGTTTATTTTACACGTCAATAAAAAATGGCAAAACCAGCTGGGCATGGTGTCTCATGTCTATAATCCCAGAAACTTGGGAGTCCAAGGAGAGAGAATTGATTGAACCTAGGAATTTGAGACTAGTCTAGGCAACACAGCGAGGCCTCATCTTTGCAAAAAAAATTTTTTTAAAATTAGCCGGGCATGGTGATACATGCTTGTAGTCCAAGCTACTCAGGAGGCTGAATCAGAAGGATCACCTAAGTCCTGACAGTGCTACTGCACTCCAGCCTGGGTGACATAGTAAGACTCCCAACTCAAAAAACAAATAAATAAGTCAGCTGAGTCACTAAATCCGAGTACAAAAAGGTACTCTGTGAAAGAAAGTGGAGGATGATGGTTAGAGCCCAAGTTTTGGAGGCAGACTCAGCTCCAAAATTCACTAACTATGCTACCTTGAGCCCATTACGAACCAGTTGAGCCTCAGTTTTGCAAAGTGGGAATAATAAAGTGCCTACTTGTAGGTATCAGGTAAAATGGTGGGTGGCAGACTATATTTTCCAAAGGTGACAACAGTTCATTTCCCCTACACATGTTCACCTGGAGATCAGGTAGAGCCTAACTCCCTTTCCTTAAATCTAGGGGGAGTGAAGGGCTCACAATTGGCCTATCAAGGCTAGTAGGTGGCAGAAGTGACACAGTGTGACTCCCAAGGCTAGATCATCACAATTGCCCTCCACCTTGGCAGCTGATATACTCACCTTTGCAGCCCTGGGTCTCCATTAAAGTCCAGCTACTCGGAAGCCACTATGATGTGAGCTCAGGACATGTGGAGAGGCCATGCGTAGTGGCTCCAACTGACAGCTTCTGCTGAGATGCCGGCTAACAGACAAGTAAACAACCAGACTTGAATAGGGACACATCCTGGTGATTCCAGTCCTCAGCTGTCAATACCCCAAATCATCAGCCCTTGAGTCTTCCCAGGGAAGCCCTAGACATCATGGAGCAGAGACATGTGGTTCCAGCCATGCCTGTGCAGATCACTAACCTACCTCCATGAGCAAGATAAAGTGGTTGTTTGAAGCAATTAAATTTGCGGGTGAATTGTTCTACAGCAACAGTATCAGGTTTTGCTGCATAAAAAAACTTGTATCAGTTAGGTTTTGCTGCATAACAAACCACCCAAGAATGTATTTGGTCAAAACAGTATGAATTTACTCCATGTACAATACTGGGCTGTGCTTAGGACTGGCTCTTCTGATACCTGCTGTACTATCTTGTGTGTCTGTGATCCACTATTATGTTGGTTGGTAGCTGGATGACCTAGAATAGCCTCTCTCATGAAAGGCAGGTGACAAGATGTCAACTGGGCAACATGCAACTGGGCCACAGGTCTCTCCTCACCCAGGAGGTACCCATGTGTCCTCATGTGGGAGCAGAGCTCTGAGAACAGCAACAGAGGGCTCACCCCACTGTGCAAGCATTTCTCAAGGCTCTATGTGTGACTTGTCTGCTGATAATCCATCAACCACAGCAGGCCCCATGGCCAAATCCATAGTCAACATGAGAGGCTCTCCAAGTATATAGCAAGGAGGCAAGGGACTGGGCTGGGGAAAAACTCATGGTCATTTTGTTGACTGCCACAACCTGGCAGAGAGCCTCCAGCAAATGCTGGCTGCTTATATAATGTAAGGGCCACAAAACATTTTGCTTGGCACTGTCAACTGGACCTAAGTTCATTGTGCCCAGAAGAGGGTTTCTGAGAGGAGTGGCTGGGGATGACGGTGAGCAGAAAGGCCAGGCGCCAGGTGTGAAGAACATTCAGCCTTGACTCCTCTGGGGACAGCCGATGTAGCAGAGGGGGACAGAGTCTAGGAGTAAGGCTTAATTCCAGCTCTGCCTTAGCTCCTGTGAAGTCCCCTACTAAGCCCCGAAGGTACCCATGTACCATAAGGAGATAAAAGCTTCCACCTTCTAGAACTGGGGTGAGAGTGAGATAGGGCTGTATACCTAGCTGAAAGAGCCACAGGCTGGCTATAAGCAGGCCCCAGGAGCCCAGCTGAGGTCTCCTCCCTGCCTGCTGGGTGACAGTGGCTGGCAATGACAGAACCAGCTGGAAAAGCTCCCCAGCCAAAAAGCCTTCACAGATGTCCACTCCCTAAACCCCTGTTATTATGCTGCATAAGACTGGTGCAGCTACATAAGGAGAAATCACGGTGCTGTGCTGCCTGAAGTCAACCTGTGTACATGGCACTCACTCAGATTCCCACACCAGCCATCTCAGTGGACCCAAAGGACTGTGCATGTGAACCTTCAGCACTTCCCAAGGCTTGGCCAGGGGTGCTGGTGTGACCAGATGTTCAACAATGGGGCACAGCCAGGATGGTCAAGGAAGAATGGCACACTTTCCAGGGGTTACAACCCAAAGCAAGGCTCAGGAGTTAGCTTTCCTGCTGTGGGATCTTCCCGGAGCCAGGTTGTGTATACAGAGGTGAACACATCACACAGACATACATGTACACACACCTGATAACTCCCACTCATCATGTCACTGATGTGTAAAGAGGCCAATCTCCTCTGGGACCTGCTACCCTAGTTGTCACCCTCCCAGACAAAGAACTGGGGGAGGAGTGAAGATATTCCTGGCAGAAAGGGCACCGCAGGAGAACACATGGAGTTGCATATGGGCCTGGAATGTAGAGAGGGTTGAAACTTCTGTGGCTAACCTGGGACCTAGAGGATGCAGAACCTCTCCCCCACTGCCAGAACATTAGAGTTCATCTCATAGACATGAAGGTATGAAAGGAAGCTATTAAGGCATCAGTTTGATGGCCAGGGGTACAAACAGGTTTTCAGGACCATCCACCTGGTGACAATGTGACAGGAGGAGAGACTGGACACAGCTAACCAGTTTGGAGATTTCTAGTCCAGGCAAGAGTTGCTGGGGCCCAAGCCAGGTCGTGACTGCAGGAAAGAAGAAGACAGAGTGGACTCTGAGGACATTTCCAGGTTGGCATCAGCAGGCTGACCTCAGGCTTCTAGCAGGCACAGTATTCCTTTTGTTCTCCATGATGGCCAGTGCAATGGCCCTGTGACTCACCACCTCCCACAGCCAGCCACAGAGCTCTCCAAGTCTCACCTTGTCCCTGTGAACTAAGTCTGTCCTTTTCTGCTTATTCAGAAACCAGGCACTGTCCTGTAGACCCACCAAATATTGGTTTATTAGGTCTAAGTTTTCAAATTTGTGTGCATAGAATTGCTAGTAGTATTCCAGTTTTGTCATTTCAATGTCTGCAGAATCTGTAGTAATATTCTGCATTTCTTTTCATTTTGTCAGTCATGCAAGAAGTTTGTTGATTTTATTACCATTCCCAGTTAATTTTATTAAAATTGGATCTCAAAGGACCTGGGCCACTTACCCAGTTAAACAGCAGGACCAGAATGCACCCTAAATCTGCCTCCCACCAAGACAACATAAAGCTCCCCAGGGTATCTCCAAGACATTCCTCTGAACTGTCAGGCTCGGACTCTGATGAAAATCAGGGAACCTGGAGCTCCCATGGCTGATCTTGTGGCCTCTTGGTCTGACCTCTCACCTGCAAAGCCCTGTGGTATCTGCCAGATGTCACCCAATCCATCCACACTTCCTAAAAGGACATTCGCCAAAAAATTCCCAGTAAAACACTGCAGCACCTTGGCCCAGATCCAATGTCTTCTCGCTGCCCTGCCCATCGCCACCTGTCAAGTGAGTCCCTGCCTGTAGATGAAATGGTAGATGTTCAGGTGTCTGTGTTTACAATTATTTCTTGTATTTGTTATATAACAACAGTGAGATAATTTTAGATAATGATGATAATGATAATAGTTTACACTAGTCTCTTTTATTAATAAACTCTGCTTAGAGGCAAGCACATGTAACATTCATTTGTGCACACACACGACCTATTTGCTATTTTCTTTTTTCTTTTTGAGTTGGAGTCTCATTCTGTCATCCAGACTGGAGTGCAGTGGCCGCTCCCAGCCACTGCAGCCTCGACCTGCTGGGCTCCGGCGATCCTTCCACTCAGCCTTCCAAGTAGCTGGAACTACAGGTGTGCGCTACCACGCCCAGCTAATTTTTTGATTTATTGTAGAGATGAGGTTTGCCCAGGTGGGTCTCGAACCCGTGTGCTCAGGCAATCCACTCACTTCAGCCTCCCAAGGCACGGGATTACAGCCTGAGCCACCAAGCCTGGTGGCCATCTCAGCCCCTACAAAAGACACACTAATTAACCTTTTCACCACCCCTCAATCTGCCACTGCAAAAAGGCTTGCTTTAAGCATGGAAGTCATGCATGCAGTTACCACGTGACAATGATATTTCACAAAATATAATCAACTCTTTCCCCTCTCCATTTCTTAAAAAAATCTGGAAATGCACAAGAATGAAAAGAAAACACAAAACAAAACAGAAGCAGGAAAAAGCAATTTTGAAATGAATTTGACTGCAGAAGCTTATGTTCCTGCAGGTATAGTATATATCAATAATTCAACAAAATATTACAGTAATACTATGCTTTGCAAAATCACAACAGTGCACTTTGGCACAACTCCCACCAATCTCTCTGCAACTGCCATTAATAAATAAAACACAAATTCCTATATTTGCTGTTTAAAAGCTAAATATTTTATCAGAATTAATATGTTTTAAACAATCAGTCAAGATCAAGAAAATGATTGTCCCCACATTTCTCACCCCTTTAAGTGAAATTCCATCTTCACAGAGTGAAAATTGACTTCAATGCTAACAAGTATCCATGAAGTACTGGGACTTGAAGGGTCCTACTGAGAGACCTGAGGACCACTTGGCTTGAACACTCTGCTGGAATCTGATTAGACTGCCAGAAAAAGAGTGAGTATGACAAAGAGTGAATGATGAATTCTTTTGGACAATGAATCTTACCTACCTCCTTCAGCTCCAGAAAAAGAAGTCATGAATCGTGAAGAGACCACCAAAAAAGACACACCTAGGTATAGTCCTGAGCATATAGGAAGTTAATGGTCTTGAAATATAGGTGATCCTCTCTTTACTCTGTAATTATGTTCCCACAAATTTGTTACATCCCTTTCCTCAACTTCTGTTGGCTTTACCTGCTGTATCAGTTAGCTTTTGCTGCAAAAATGCTGCAGAATAAACCACCTAAATCTCAATCATGTATTGTCACAACAGTCATTTATTCTCAAAAATATACAGGGCAGTTGGGGGTTGGCTGATCATAGTTAGGCTCAGCTGAGTGGTTCTCCCAGCACAGTTGGGCTGGGTTGATCTAGCCTGGGTTTGGCTGGGAATGGCTATGTACTACTTGTCTCTCATCCTTCCCCTGAAGTCAGCAAGCTAGGGTTTGGCATGTTTTTCTCACAGCCACTGCAGAAGCATAAGATAGCAGGAAGAAACACACATATCTCTGGCTAACTAAGCTTATAACTGGCTCACTATCATTTCCACCTCTTCTATTAGCCTAAGCAAGTCACAAGACCAAACCCAAAGTTAGAAGGTGAGGAAGAATACAATGTTCCACCCACATAAAGAGGAAACTGCAAAGGCCCAATACAAATACGCTTACGGAGAAAAGCAATAAAATAAAGCCAACAACATAATCAACTATACCTACTAAATACTTCTTCAGTGGGCTCATTCTTAGTCACCCTTACTGCCACCATCCATGTCATCATCCTCTTCAGCTACAGGTGTAGTCAGGTCTGCAGCATTCATTGTGTTCTCCCTATAACTCACAATGTGATCAGGGTGATTTTTAAATATACATTTAATTATATCATTTTCCTACTTTAAACCTTACCATGACTTTTCCCTGTGCACCTAGGATAAAGAACAAACTCATTTCACTAAACCCATCAGACCCTACTTGGATCTGCCCATGCCCACCTGTCTAACTCCATCTCATCTCTCACCAGCCCCTAGTTCCTCTACTCCAGTCATACTGTTCTCCCTGCCCTGTTTGGATACCCTGCTCCCTCTTACTCCAGGAACCATGTGCTCAAAATTCTGTCCTCTCATCTTCAGTTAATTGACCCTGCACATCTCTGAGATTTCAGCTAATCTGCTTACTCCCCTCTTCCCTCCCTAGGTTGAGTGCCCCTACTGCAATTTTTGATGGTATCATTCACCTATTGTTCATAGCACTGCTCACCACTACAGACTCACACCGAGCAGCACCTGACACATAAAGGGGACTCCACAAATATTTGTTAGATATTGACTATTGATATGACTTTAAAAACAATCTTAAATTTTGAAAATAAAAAGTAGCTAAAACTACTTTCTTTAGTTAAGTTATATATTGAAGGAATTTGGATTAAAAAGGTCAATGGCAAATTATTTTGTAGAATGCTGAATCTCCCACATCACACTGCCAGTTTTGTATAAATCTGGTTTTAATGAATAAGGTTTCCTTAAAGGGTTACACATTACTAATTTGAACAAAGTCATAGGTGCTCCCTTTTCCCACCTTCATTAGTCAATGAGTGGAAGAGGATATACACATAATACAAAAATAGCAGATGATGCAACCAGCAAGTAATCTAAGTTCTCCACAGATTCAAGGGAATTTTTTGACCCCAATTTCTATGTCCAGATGAGCCATCTAGCCAATGTGAGAACAAAACAAAATTTTTTGGATGTGAGGGTGATCTGGCTGTGACATCTGTCACCCCACTGATTACCAGGGTTGATATGGCTGATCTAGCTAGCGAGCCACGTCTTCCTCCCTCACTAATTCATCTGTTTCCCTTGAGAAGTTGCATGCTAGGTCAGAGAGGATGACCATTACCACTAGAGGAGGATCGTTCTTCAGTCAAGGGTATATGAATTGCTACATTCCCCTGGTAGAACCTCCAAATAAACTCTCAAAACCAAATTATAGGCACACCAATAACTTATTTTTATATATCTCCCAAGTACCAGGTCATCATGTGATTCATTAACCAAGCAAGGATCCTTTGAGAATTAAATCTATTAATATTATCTCAGAACAACAGGTATAAAGCAGGAAAAACTTTTTTAAAAAACATCCAAATAACACTGCCATCTGAGAATTTTATTATATCAGATGTGAATTGAAATAAATTGTACATCATGCCTGGAATAAGAATCTTGGATATTTTTTACTACTATGATAGGTGTGTTAATGAAAGCATTTTGTTGGAACTGAGAGAAGTCAGAAGAAGGCAGGAGTTGCACATGGTCTCAAATATGTTGTTGAAGGACTGCCAGGTCATTGAGGAATAAAGAAAATGTAAGGTAAACTAACACACTGAGTTCATATCACCCCCTATTCTTTTCAAAATGCTTATATATGGAAGACCTCATATTTAACTGTGACTTAAAAGGATCAAATAGGATTACTCCCATTTTGTGAATAAGGAAATGATTGATCTATCCCCAAGAACTTATGCTGCCTCCAGACCACCTCTACAAGAAACAGAAGAAAGGAGAAAAGAGCAACAACATTCTTCACAAGAGTTCAGGAAAAAGATGGAAAATACACATGAATCAACCCAAAAATGAAAGGAAAGACAACAAACAAACAGGAACAACAACAACTCTATAAGAACCTCATGACAGGGATAAACCCCCACATTTCAATAATTAGCCTGAATGTGAATGGACTAAATGCACCACTGAAAAGACACAGAATGGTGGACTGGTTAAGAAACCTTTTCTGTCCTTTAGCTCTGTTTTCATTCATGTTTAACTGTCTTGCTGGGGCAAATTTGTATCCTTCAGATTCAGCAACATTTTTCTATGTAATCTTTAGTCCTATTTGTCTGACATTTGGAATAGGAAACATTTTTTCAGGTTTAATTTCTGAGAAAGTTTAAACTATTATCAAGTCACTTTTCTGGATCCACACTGCAAAAGCAGTGGTAGGACTTCAGTAGCCATCTGCTCTGAGATGGAAAGTTTTTAGTACCCGTGGCAGTGGAAGAGATGGGGAAGGGCTTTAATTATGCCTGCCGTATGATGATGTCAATTTGATCTACAACTTTAAACAGAAAAGAGAACTTTACAGCCAATTGTCTGTATTAACTGGATGTAGTCAATCAACCACACTTCCAAACTAACAGACTAAATTACACTAAAATTATGCAAAAATGTTTATGCAATAAAGAAAAATTGAGTCACTATAATAAAACAGTTTCTAAATGTATGCTTATAGAATAGGCATTCTTTTCTGCACTCCAGTGGCCTAGAGTATACAGCATTCTTATATATAATTTGTCATCATTTGCCACCAAGATACTTGGACAAAGTCACTGACAGATAACTTGGCTCTTTCAACTAGTTCAGCTCTGCTCAGCACAGACAGTTTAGGGAAGTAGAAAATCCAGGGTTCTTTATCTAGTCCCAAATCCCTACTGATGTCTTCAAAACTAGAAGTTGGAAGGGAAGAAAGCAAAACCTTCCCCTAAAGACAGGGATAGGGCTGACTGAAGACTGACCTTGTAGGAAATATGAGACAAAATGAGTAAATTATAAATAATTATTGATCCTAGGCTAAACCCCCTACTTAGATTACAAAATAAAATTTAAGCCTGACAAAAAATAAATCTTAAAATTCATTCATTAATTATGGTCATTTTATATCTTTCAGAGATTGTACTATAATATGAATGATCTCAAAGAAAAAAATATTTTTGAAAATCCTCTCCTACCTAATATAAATTGTCTAGTAACCAAACCCCTTTACATAGAATTACAATAATTCTTTTCAAATTCCTTAACCAAGTGTGTTTTCAAGGGGACACAAATTCAATGACAAACTTAATAACTTGATCTTACCTCCCTTGCAGAGTAATAACAGCTACCCTTTAATGAGCTCTAGTTGAGTGCAAATTTCTGGGGACTGTTTTATTTAATCTTTATATCAGTCCTATGAGGTAGGGAAAATTTTTATCCCCATTTTATATATGTGTAAAACTAAGGTAATTAGGGGTTACCTAATTTCACTCCAGACCTCATTCTTTTAGCCCATATTTAATGCCAAGGAATAAGAAAAATCATGTTACATAAGTATGAGGAATTATAGAGAATAAAGTATATACATTTAAGGTGTGATAAGTGATAAGTGAGAGCAAATATTTAAGCTTGTTCTATAACACCAGGCAGAAATAAATAAATGAGGTGGTGGTAAAGTGATGAGAATCTCAAAGAAAGCTATTTTTAAAAGGTAGGATTTGAAAGGTTGCTTAAATATAAAAGGACATAACCATCTCTCATTTCTCTGTGATTATCAACAGAGGAGACATCAAAAATAAAATCAACTTCCTCTATTTTATATCATTATTTACCTTGGGGGAAATGGCAATTAATTTTCTGGTATTCAAAAGTACAAACATCTTGCAAATGTCTCTATAATGCTTGTCTTGGATTTTTATGTAATTTATGTAAGCACAAGTGATTTGCTTTCTTGTAACTTATACAAATTTAGTCTTACGCTAGCCAGGAAATAATGTAAATGTCAGAGACAGAACTCTTCATTTAGGCAAGGCATTCCTACACTTTAAAAAGGTTAAGGACCAGGGAAAAAATGCAAAATAATAATCATAATCATAATCATAATAAAG
This sequence comes from Tarsius wallacei, assembly GCA_963574415.1. Lineage (NCBI taxonomy): Eukaryota > Metazoa > Chordata > Mammalia > Primates > Tarsiidae > Tarsius > Tarsius wallacei. The sequence goes on along the minus strand of CAUYQG010055421.1, from coordinate 1,794 downwards.
AAAACTATCTAGCCATCCACTCTTACCCATAAAAAATGTTCTTTGTTAGTTTGCAACATTGTAAAATGTTAGATTTAGAAAGATACAAGAAACAAACTAAGAAAAAAACAAACAAATCCTTATTTGCAGATGAGAAAATGGAAACTCAAAGTAACCAAATGACATAGTCAAGTCATAGTGGTGCAAAACTGATAGATGTCACTTATTTCATTCACAACCTTATAAAAATTGGATGAGCAGGTATCATTATGCCTATTTCACATATAAGGATATTAAGTCTTATTTTTTTAATTAGAAAGCATAAATTTGGTGCTGGAACCAAAGTTGATTGTTTCCCAGGACCATATGCTTGTATTCTAATATAATATCGCCATAGTAAGTTATGGAAAATGTCAACAAAAGTTTTAAATGAGTAAAGCTGATACCTTCTATTAATTGCTGTTTTTCTGCTTCTAAGTAAGTGACTTTTTCCAGTGCAGGAACACAACTCTGAGATGCTTTTCTTCTGAAATTCAGTGAGATCCAGTACAGGCGGGGAAAAAATGGGCTATATTAAAGGAGCAAGGTCACTTTCCCTGTGCCTGAGCCTGCTATATTAAAGGAGCAAGGTCACTTTCCCTGTGAGCCTAAGTAGAAGACAATGATCAGAGCTTTTCACATCTCTGTTACTCAAGCGGTTTCCTACTCTATTTGCTTTAGAGCTGCTCGTTCTTGTTTCCACCATGAAATCTGCCTCCTAGTGGTGCAATAATCCTTCTATACACTCTGACTACAGTGTGGGAAAGCCTCATTTCTCCCTTATTTAGTTTAATTTCCTCTTTGTAAGTTTTGCTAAGTAATTGGGATGAAATAATGTCATAACAAGACCACAAAAGAGATTCCAAAAGCAAGGCTAAAAATTAATGTGTTACCAACAGCTATGGCTGTGTAGTGGTAAAAATATTAAAATATTTTTCATACCAGTTAGTAAGCAGTCACTTCCTCTAGGACTCCAAATACCCTCACACTGTCTTGCCCTACCTGCCTGGCTTTTCCCTCTGGGCATTTCCTAATCCACCCATTAAGGGGAAATGAGTGGCACAGGAGGGGTACTCCGGACCATACCTCAGTGCTGTGATCAGCTTCTATTCTGATCATTCTTCACCCTGTCATAGTCGAGCATGTTCAATATCACTCTTGCACAACAGTAGAGAAATGGACCTCTTGGCAGAGTGAGTTTGCGTCAGTATCAAGCCAAATTCTGAACATCTAATAGCCCCCAGGCACATTCAATATGTCTAAATTGAGCTCATTGACTTCTCTTTCTAATCTCTTAATCTTTCTTCTAATCTCTAGTCTACTCAACAGACTTTACCCCATCCACCAAGATTCACAAGTCAGAAATCTGGAATTAATCACGAGCTTTCCCTTCATCCTGTGTTTGGGAAATTTTAAAGTCTTATTGTTTTTCCTTTTTATCACTTCTAAACCATCAATCTCTTGCAGGAATTCATACAATATTGAACTCTAATTGGTTTCCCAACATTTCAGGATCACAGCCTTAATATGTTGCCTTTCTCTCGGATCTCTTGTGATCCAGCTTCACTATATGCTGCAAGTTTCACATCTTGAGACATATCAGGGTGTTTCTTGTCTCTGTCAAGGACTGCTCATGCCGGGCTCGGTGGCTCAGCCTGTAATCCCGCGCCTTTGGGAGGCTGAGGTGAGTGGATTGCCTGAGCCCGCAGGTTCGAGACCCGCCTGGGCAAGCGAGACCTCATCTCTACAATAAATCAAAAAATTAGCCGGGTGTGG
>CAUYQG010055420.1:0-11950 GCA_963574415.1 Tarsius wallacei | reverse complement strand
CAACCATATGGACTTTGCAGCAATTTGGATGAATTTAGAGTCAATCATACTCAGTGATTTAGCACAGAAACAAATAAAAGAGTACCATATGTTTTCACTCATAAGCAGACCTTGAGCAATTATTATAATACTATAAGAAAGGAGTTGGCAGTAGTGGGAAATTGTCAGTGAAGGGGGGCGGGTGGGATTGTCAGTTGAGGGAACTTGCTGGGGGAGCATACCTCATCAACAAGGGTACCTGCATAATCAATATTTATATACCTAACCCTGAATTTTACCCCACATCTTTATACTTAAAATAAATAAATATCTACACCAACAAGATTTCCCCAAAACCCACAAGTACATGGCCACTAAACAGTATGATGCTGAACAACTCTTGGATCAACATGGAAATCCAAGAATAAATTAAAAGATTTCTGGAAACAAATGAAAATGAAGAAACATCTTACCAAAACTACTGGAATGCCATGAAAGCAATATTTATAGGGGAATTCATATCTTTACAAACACATATGAAGAAAATGGTTAGTTCACAAGTAAACAGTCTAATAAGTCACCTAAGGGAGCTGGAAAAACAAGACCACCAAAACCCTAACTTTAGCAGAAGAATCTAGATCACCCAAATAAAAACCCAAATATGGGACAGAGAAGACAAAAATATCATAGAAAAAAATCAACAAAACAAAAAGCTGGTTATTTGAAAGGATAAACAAGATTGATGGACCCTTAGCAAGACTGACGAAGAAAAAGAGAAAAAAAAGCCCAAATAAACATAATCAGAAATGCAAAAGATGAAGCCATAACTGACCCCAAAGAAATACAAAAGATTATCAGAGATTACTATGTACAATTGGACCAAAACAAACTTGAAAACCTATGTGAAATGGAGGACTTTCTGACAGAACACAACTTCCAAGCTTGAAACAAGAGGAAACTGAGATCCTAAATAGACCAATAACAACTTGAAAAATTGACTTTGTCATAAGAAAAATACCCACAAAAAAAATTCCTGGACGAGATGGTTTTTAAGCAGAATTCTATAAAACATACAAGGAGGAGCTGATACCAATCCTATTTAACGTATTTCAGGAAAATGAGAAAGAACTCTCCACAAATCATTTTATGAAGTTAACATCACATTGATACCAAAACCAGGTAAAAATCCAACAAAGAAAGAAAATTACAGGCCAATATCCTTGCATAACATAGATGCAAAAATTCTCACAAGATTCTAGCAAACCTGATTGAACAACACATCTCAAAAATCATCCTCCATGAACAAGTAGGCTTTATCCCCAGAATGCAGGGCTGGTTCAATATCCACAAGACCATAAACATAATTAAATACGTCAACGAATGTAAAAACAATCATATGAGTATACCATTAGATGCAGAAAAAGCTTTTGATAAAATCCAGCATCCCTTCTTGATAAAAAACCTTGAACACCTAGGCATGGATGGAACATAACTAAAAATAATAAGAGCCATCTAAGGTAAACCCACAGCCAACATACTGCTAAATGGAAAGAAATTGGAAGCATTTCCCCTGAAAACCGGGACAAGTAAAGGCTGCCCACTTTCACCTCATCTGTTCAACATTGTATTGGAAGTCCTAGCTAGAATAATTAGATAAGAGAAGGAAATCAAAGGCATCCAAAGAGGAAAAAATGAAGTTAAGTTTATCCCTCTTTGTGGATGACATGATCCTATACCTTAAAAACCCAAGAGAATCTGTCAAAAACCTGCTTGCACTGATAAAGGACTTTGACAAAGTCTCAGGTTATAAAATCAATGTGTAAAAGACAGTCACATTCCTATACACCAACAATAAACAGACATAAATCCAAATAAAAAGCACAATACTATTCACAAAAGCCACAACAACAAAACATTTAATACCTTGGCATCTTCCTAACCAAAGAAGTAAAAGACCTTTACAGTGAAAACTACAAATCACAGCTCAAAGAAATCCAATAAGCCACAAACAAATGGAAAAATATTCCATGCTCATGGATTGGAAGAATTAATATTGCTAAGTTGTCAACTTTACCAAAGGCAATCTACAGATTCAATGCAATACCTCTTAAATTACTAGTATTATTCTTCTCAGACCTGGAAATGACAATACACAAATTTATATAGAAACATAAAAGACCACGAGTGGCCCAAACAATCCTTAGCAAAAGAAGCCAAGCTGGAGGTATCACACTTCTAGGCTTCAAACTCTTCTATAAAGCTGCAATAATCAAAACAATGGAACAGGAAAGAGATTCCAGAAGCAAAACCTCAATTACTCAACCAACTTATCTTCAACAAAGCCTCTACCAACAACTAATGGGGAGAGGAGAACCTATTCAGTAAATAGTGCTGGGAAAAATGGCTGGCTACGTGCAGAAGACTGAAACAAGATCCCTGCCTATCACCATACACAAAAAATCAACTCTAACTGATTCAAATGCCTAAATATATAACTGCAAACTATAAGAATCCTAGAAGAAAACGCAGGAAATACCCTTATAGAAATAGGAATAGACAACCAAGTGCTGATCAACTCTCCAAAAGTGAATACCAAAAAAGACAAGATAGACAAGTGGGACCTCATCAAATTGAAAAACTTCTGCAAAGCAAAAGAAACCATCAAGAAAGTGGGGAGACAGCCTACAGAATGGGAAAACATATTTGCCAGCTGTATATCTGACAAAGGCCTAACACCTAGGATCTACAAGTATATCAAATGTGCCAAAAGTAAAAAGAAACAACAACCCTATTTAAAAATGGGCAAAAGCTCTAAATAGACATTTCTCAGAAGAAGACATACGAGCAGGCAACAGATACATGAAAAAATGCTCATCCTCACTAATCATCAAAGACATGCAAATTAATACCACACTGAGATATCACCTAACTGCATCAGGATGGCCATGATCAATAACTCACAAAACAACAGATGCTGGAGAGGACATGGGGAAAAGGGAACACTTACATTGTTGGTGGGAATGTAAACCAGTACAACCTCTGTGGAAAACAGTGTGGTGATTTCTAAATAATCTGAAAATCGACCTTCCATGTGACCCAGCAATTCCTTTTCTGGGAATATACCCAGAGGAACTCAAATCACTCTTCAATAAAGATTCCTGCACATGCATGTTTATTTCAGCATTATTTACAATAGCAGAAACATGAAACCAATGGTTCTGCCCATTGAAAGTGGACTGGATAAAGAAAATGTGGTACATTTACACGATGGAATATTATGATCTATAAAGACAAACAAAATGATGAACCTTGCAACAACCTGGATGGAATTAGAATCTATAATACTTAGTGATTTACCACAGAAACAATGATCTCAGTACCACATGTACTCACTCATAAGTGGAACTTGAACATTTATCATAATACCTTAAGAAAAGTATTGGCAGTAGTGGGACACTGCCGGAGGGGAGGCATATAACATCAATAAGGGTACCCACACTTTACCTGTATGATGACCACATATGTACCTAACTTAAATTAAATTAAATTTAAAAAAATAAAAGAAATGTGGTCTTGACACAAAAAGCATCTTAAAAAAAGATAGGAACAAGTACTATAGCTCCTTTCACTAGCAATGTCACAACAGAGAATTGAACAACAGTTGAATTATTAGGGGGAGGCACCAAAAAACCCATAATTTATTTATAAAAAAATGTGTATTTATTCTTGCATGTTTAAACTTCAGTCACTTTCAAAGTACTCTCTGATTCAATGCACCTATCAAGATGCTTTTTCCACTGCTCAATTCAGTTTTTGGACTTGGCAGTTTTTATACATTTAGATACTTCTGCCATTTTTTTGTTTCAACTCTTCCACACAAGCAAAATATTCCCTTTTGAGGACTTTTTTCATCAGAGGAAAAAAAAAAGATGCTTACAGTGAGCTCAGGGTGATATTTTTTTGTCAAAACTGCTGCTGAATACTCAACCCAGTGTAGGTAAGTTGTTTGAGTGAATCACCCATCATGAAATGGGCAAATGTGTTGAAGGAATTTGCAAAGATAACTTCATTATGATATCAATGATATTATAAATTATTGTCATATGAAGAAGTGATCAAAGTATGTATTTCTGATAACAAGGGATAGAAAATATTGTAGAAGTATATTAATCCATTAAAATTTTAAAATATATATTGTTTTTCTATACTTGTGATGTCATCATCAGCCTTTAAAAATTATAATTTTTAATCATTTTCTCGTTCTACATAAATTTACTTCTATAGCTAATTTTGTGTGTGTATATACATGTGTATGTACATATATTTTAAATATATACACAAGTATTAAGTATTATAAGTATTTTATCCTTAATAATTGTCCCCCAGATTATCTATGCTATAGGTTCCATGAACCCCATATTCACTTGTAAATTTTAAAAAATAAGTTAATTTAATGTATTTAAAAATGAAAAACAGTCTTCATGATCTTGACTTTGAGAAAAGACTCCCAGATAAAGACCACAGGAACAACCAAATTCAAGTCACTATGTGTGTGGGTAAATAATCAGAAAGCTCCTGTTGTAATTGTCACATTTGAAACATACCAGAGTGGCTGCAACCTAGAAACCAAAAAGCTGCTGCTCTCAGCCCAGAAACTGCCCCTTTAGACCCATGACCCCCATGGCCTGATCCTGTATCACTACTGCAGAAAAAAACATGTCTCTGTGACCTGGATGGATAGTTAAAAAAGAAAAGAAAAGAAAAGAAAGCTGAAACAGCATGAGGATGTCCTCTGCCTGAACTCTGTTTTCCACATAACAGGACTCATTGCCAGAACCTAACTCCCACACAGCATAGTCTGTGAGACAGACTGGCAAATGTTGTTTTTAGATTTCCAGCCTCCATGGTACAGAAAGATATACTAAAAATTCACACCGAAGGCCAGTTTGCCTATTTCTGGAATATTCCTTTCAACAAAAATGCTTCAATAACTTCTTCTAAAATAATAGCAGCAATTCTTTGACATCATGTCTTTCTCCAGCTATAATTTCATTGTTCTGGTGTATTTTATGTAAAAGGGCTTTGAAAAAGTTTAGGCAAGACTTTCTTGTTCTATTTCCACATGTCCCACATATCCCTCATGCTCCTCCAATTTGGCTTTCATGTTTCTCACTTTATTTAAAATGACTTTGCCAAGAGCTAGTCAACGTTTATGTTGCAAATTTAGTGTCAAACGGTTGCTCTGATTTTACCCAAACTCTCCATCACATTTGATACAGTTGATTTCTCCCTTCTCCAAACTCATATTTTTGCTATATCACAATGCCTTAGTTTTCCTCCTACTGTGCTATTTATCCTAACTTTCCTCCTCCTATCTCATTCTTAGTTCCAGTTTCTAGCTCTTTGAATACACACACACACACACACACACACACACACACACACAAACACACATCCTGCTTTTTTTGTGGTAGATCATTTTTATTGGGTATATATTTTCTTATTTCCTGATTTACTTTTTTCTATTGATATTTTCATTTAACAATTTGAATATTCATCATTTCTCAGGGAGACCTTTTGTATCAGTCTGCTCTCGCTGCTGTAAGAAAATACCACAGGCTGGGTGGTTAGGCAAAACAAATTTATTTCCTTACAATCTGGAGCAAGAATTCCAAGATCAAAATTTCAGAAAACTTGATATACAGTGTGGTCTCTATTATTTATTGGTTTGAAGAGAATTCTCTTCTTGCTGGATCTTCACATGGCCTTTCTTCTGTGCACACAACAGGAGAGAGAGAGAGAGGAGAGACAGAGAGAGAGAGACAGAGAGAGAGAGGAAGATTGAGATTCTGTAGGGTTTCTTCATTTTCTTGTAAGTATACTAACCTGTCTCATTAGGGCACAACTCACTTAACTTTTATTATTTTATGTTAGCCTGGGTAAGGCCACTTTAGAGACCCCTGCCACTTTGCCAGCTATCCACCATGGAAAATTATCAAACAGGCTAGGCTACAACACATGTGATCTGGCACCTAGCCTAACTACAAGACTTTCTTTCAATGTACTTAACCACAAGCCTTAGTTAGCCCCTAGCAATTCTAGCTGCAAAAAATTTTTACCCCAAGCCCTGTAACTTCCCTAGCCAGTAAGCGGTAGTGAGCTTCAGCTTTCTGGAGTCCCTTTGCAGGTTCTCTTCCTTGGAATAATCATGTGTTGCTGTTGAGTTGCCCATCTCCCGTCTCCCTTTTCCTATCTGCTCTTTTTCTTAACTTAACATTTGGTGCCAATACCCAGAAATGGGGTTTAATGTCCCACCACGGGCCAGCTTCTAAGTTGCTTCTGTGCTTAGACCCGTTCTCCTCCAGCCTCTCTCCTCTCTCACCTTTTTCCACTTTACCCTCTCCCTAGCTAAGGTGGCTCGAGCTGGACCATCTCCATTGCTGAACACTTCGTCCGATACCAGTTACTACTCAGTGGGTGAGTTTTCCTACCCCGACTCTGAATTGCTCTCTTTCGCTCATTTCTATATGCTGTAAAAACCCTTCCAAAAACGCCGGTGCTGGGTAAGAGGTCTCCTCTGGTCACCCTACTCATAACTGTGGTCGTTGCCTTAAGGAGATGCCCTTAGAGTGGCTTCCACTTCTTTTCGTGAAAACATTTGAAGTTGTGGGGTCGCCCCGTCCTTCCACTGTTTCTTATGTTCTTGGGGATCAGGTTGCTCACCCCTCCAAATTTCTCCAGTATGGGTCAAGCCTCCTCTTAACCTTCCCGAGATACCCTTCTTGCATGTGTCTTTCACAACTTCAAAATTTAGGTCTTGCTCTAAGACTAAAGCATCTCTCAAATGTCTCAAAAATTTAGGTTTTACTCTAAGGTCAACGTGTCTCATTTTCTTCTGTAATATGGCTTAACCCCAATATCAATTGAACAATAATAATTAATGGCCCCAAAATAAGAATTTTAACTTCCAAATTCTCCACATCCTTAACAATTTGACTTTCAAATTCTCTGCAACCTCAAGAATTCACTCTGATGCAATGGAAAATTGGTCTGAGGTCGCCTATGCTCAAGCTTTTCTCTGTCTCTGATCTAACCTCTCCCTTTACAAAACCATTAATCCTTTTCAAATTCTTCTTATTTACAACTTCCTCCTTCCATTTTCCTCTCCCCCTTACATTTTCTTTCATACCCAATATCCTCCATCCCCAGTTGTCCCCAAAGTTCTGCTCCCATCCTTCCTCTCAGACAGAGAGGGAGAGAGGGCATACTATGAATTCATATTCCTTGCTCTCTGGGGAATCCCTCTCAAATTAAATAATACCTAAGCTCCTTTACCTCTAACTCTGCTATTTACAATAAAAAAATTCCCTCATATTACCCAATCCTATATCCTAACCTAGCACAACCTGTACATTACTCTTTCCTCCTCCCTTTCCCCATAGGGCAGCAGTTCAATCTCACGCCAACACACTCCATCAGCAGGACCCAGCCCATAATACCATAGGAGTGCCCTACACAGAGTCCTTCTGGGATTATTAAATCAACTCCCCAAATAGACAAAAAAGGAGTCTTAGAATAACTTGCCTATTAGCTGGAATGTATAAGGCAGTTATAATACAAGTTAATTATGAAAAAATCAAAGATATCACATCACTTAAGGTCCTGACAAAAACCCTGCCCTATATTTTTCCTGTCTCTCAGAGTCCATGCTTAAATATACTACTTTTACATCAAATTTTAACAAAGGTAAAATTTACTTACACCTTCATTTGATCTCTCAATCAGCTCCAGACATAGCTGAAAAAACTACAGGAATTAGATGATGGTCCCCAGACCCCATCTCAAAACTTATGGAAACTGCCTTTAAGGTTTTAAACAATAGAAACAAGAAGCAAAAGGCTCAAAAAGTAAAAGGGAAATCAGACTAAACACGAACTTCTGGCAGCAGCCCTTTGACAGGTTTCTAATGGCTCCAAAAAACTTTCCAACCCCACAAGTCCCATCCAAGGCCAGGACAATTCTACAAGTGTGGCCAGCCAGGACACCAGGCAAGGGTGTGTCCAAATCCTAGTCTACCCCCAACCCATGATCTGTTTGTGAGGAAAGGGCACTCGAAGTCAGATTGTGACCAGCAAGGCTCTCCCTCTCATTCAGTCACTTCTAACACTCCCAGGTTTCCTCATCCACAGCCAGGACTGACTGAATTCCTTGGCTTGGCTACTGAAGACTGACAAGGCTCTGGGTCTGCTGCCCCCACTGCACTCACCATTGGTGTCATCGCAGAAGCTAGGGTAACACTGTCAGTATCTGGCAAGCCTGTTTCTTTCTTATTGAACATGGGGACTTTGTACTCAGTCTTGCTAATACATGCAAGACCCCTCCTAAACTCCTCTATCTCCAGTGTCAAAGTAGATTAAATATCTTTCACTCCTAAAAGCTGCTATTCTGCTTTCTATTCAACACACCCTTTACTCACTCCTTTTTAGCTATTCCACAGTGTCCCATACCTATACTAGGTAGGAATATCCTCACAAGATTGTAGGCTTTAATACAGTTCACCCCCCACAAAGCCCCATTACAATTCTACCTCCTTCATTTTGCTTTGTTGCTCTGATGCCTCTACACTCTTACTCTGTATCCTCCCTTCCTTCCCTGTTTCCCCTTATAAATCCTGCAATCTAAAACATTTCCACACCCAATGTTGTGTGCCACCAAACCATCATGGTCAATCTACAAAACCCCTCATCCTACCTTAACCAACCCAATACCCTTTAAGTCCATCTAGCTTAATAGGAACTCAAATCCATTATCTCTAAATTGCCCCAGACAAATATCCTAAAGCCAACCAACTCTCCTCACATCATCCCCATACTAGTTGTCAAAAAAAAAACATATAATTTATGCCAGCTATCCATAACCTGCATATTGTTAATTAGGCTGTCATTCTTATCCATCCCATTGTTCCAAACCCCTACATTCTACTCTTTCACATCCCACCCAACACCACCAACTTCTCCCACCTAGACTCAAAAGATGCCTTCTTTACCTTTCCCCTTAACACAGCCTGCCAAAATCTCTTCACCTTCACCTGGGCAAACCCCAACTCACAAAACTCAACCCAATTTACCTAGAAGGTCCTGCCACAAGACTTCAAAGACAATCTTCACCTATTTAAACAAGCCCTTTCTCAAGACCTATCTAACTTAAATTTAACCCCAATAACTTTCTACAATAGGTTAACAATCTTCTCCTGTACAGTCCCTCATATAGTCTTTACATTCAACATACCTCTCAATTACTCAACTTTCAGGGAAAACTTAAATATCAAGTTTCTCCTACTAAAGCCTATATAGCTAAAACAAAAGTAACCTATGTCGGACTCACTATAACTCATACAACCCAAGCTACTCCCTCACACACAAAACACCTCATTCAAGACATGCCTACACCCACCACTAAAAAAAAAATCACCTTTCTTTCTTAAGCCGCACAAAATATTTTCAATTGTGAATACCTAATTTTAATCTGTTAGCCAAATCTCTTTATTTAGCCTCACAAGGCCCTGTTCACAAACCTTTAAACCCCTCACACCCAATTAATTCTCATTTTCACAAACTAAAAGAAGACCTCCTAAAGGTCCCAGTCCAAACCCTACCAAACCTTTCACCTTATATACCAAGACAGTACACAACACCACCCTTAAATTGTTATGTCAGTCCTATGGCAATACTCCACAAGCCATAGCATATCTGTCAAAACAACTCTGTCATCCAAGGCTGGCTATCATGCCTCCGAATTCCAGGTGCTGCCACTATACTCACAACCATAACCCTAAAACTAACACTCTACCACCACACAACTGTCCCCTTTTCCACACCAACAACAGTCAAAGTTATGGGACTTATGCACTAAATACACAATTCAAAATTATAAAGGGCCCCCAATCCTACACTTCACAAGCCTCAATCCATACCACAGCCTCCTAAATACACTTCATTTCCCAAATTTCCCTCTCTGCAGCTAACAGAAGTTCCTAAACTTCCAAAATCTCCTAAGTCACACTGCTATAGTATTCATCTTAGCCTATATTATCAAATATTTTTATCTCCTTATACCTCTCATTCCCACTTACATTGTCTTTTGACAGTTAAAACCTTTTCATCAATCTCATACACTAGTTCTTACACAGCATACAACTTCCATTTAACTCTAACTACTAAATATGTCTGTCACCAAACTCAGTGGTTTATAGTCATCCCAACCAAGCTAGCCACTTGGGTCCAAACTAGCATAGATTTACATCTCACATTTCAAACAAAACCTCTTTTAGAACCTTTTAGTAAACTTAATTACCTAATAACGCATTCCAGAACCTACAAAGGGGCATTCACCCTATCAGGTACATACCTGTATTTTAAACAACACATTCAAAACCTGCAGCTTTTCCCTAACCCATTTTCTACCCAAAAGTCCTAAACCTCCAAACTAAAACCCATTACCTCTCAAAGCTTACTAACCACCCCAATACCTCTTTGTCTCCGGCATTCATTCCCCAACCCCTCTCATAAGTGCTTTTAGAAGTGCTTCCCCCAACCTTGCCAATATACACACACTCTACAACCTTCATAAGACCACCGATCCCAACACCTTAAAGCCTAAACATAAACCCTACAATTCTCTAGCTTCCCATCCATTGCCATAAAAACTTATCAAGCCGTTGCCATGCCATCTCTCTGTCAACATCACCTACCAAATGTAGTTGCATGGAGAAGACCATAAAAAAAACCTTACAAACACACCAGCCTACACATTTCTAAGCCTTTCACAATTCAATATTTCACAACCAATGGTTGTTAATTACTCCAATTTCTTCTTATCTTTTTATATAATCAATCTGAGTTCACAATCTCTCCTACTAATATATGCTTTCAGACCTTCACCAGAGCTACACTTCCAAATAAATAATCCAGTTAAAAATATAAAAAACATGAAGGCACATAGGTAACCTCCATTACCTATAGGTTTTGTCTTTCCATCCCCAAAATTGTCTTCCCATATGGAACTTTCTCCTATCTCTGTATTCCTGCTAATGGTCAGTCACTTATATCTTAATACACCAATCTCCAAACATCAGTATTCTACCTGATAATCAGACTATTCAAATCCATCTATTAGCTTCAATACCTGCCTTTACCATTAAATCCAAAAGTACAATTCAACTCCTGCTCTTACTAGTAGGATTAAGCATTTATAATTAAATTCATTAGCAGGGATAGTGCTCCAAAATAAAAGAACGCTTAACCTCCTAACAACTAAAGAGGGGATATCTATATATATCTTCAAAAAAAAAAACTGTTGCTTTTTGTTAATAAATCAGGCATAGTTCAGGTTGCAGCCCATAAACTTCAAAACCGGACAACAGAACTCAAGTGGCAGCCTGCCAACTCATGGTGGACCGGGTCATCCTTCTCTACCTGAATGATCTAAATAACCCCGTTTCTCAAACCTCTACTCTTCATTCTTCTTGTACTTTTAAACATTACCTTATGAACTCTCATGTTATCTCCCAATAACTAAATGACTTTATTCAAACTAGCCCAGAAAAACATGTCCAACAACATCCAAATTTCTTTTTTTTTTGAGTTGGAGTCTCACTCTGTCGCCCAGACTGGAGTGCAGGGGCCCCTCCCGGCCACCACAGCCTTGACCTGCTGGGCTCCGGCGATCCTTCCGCCTCAGCCTTCCAAGTAGCTGGAACTACAGGCGCGCGCTACCACGCCCGGCTGATTTTTTGATTTATTGCAGAGATGAGGTCTCACCAAGTTGCCCGGGCGGGTCTCAAACCCGCTGGCTCAGGCAATCCACTCATCTCAGCCTCCCGAGGCGCGGGATTACAGGCTGAGCCACCGAGCCTGGCTAATCCAAATTTTATACCCTTCAATACCAGAGAGTATGCAGCCTCAGGCCTGAG
>CAUYQG010055417.1:0-12491 GCA_963574415.1 Tarsius wallacei | reverse complement strand
GCTTGCCCAGGCGGGTCTCGAACCCGCGGGCTCAGGCAATCCACTCACCTCAGCCTCCCAAAGGTGCGGGATTACAGGCTGAGCCACCGAGCCCGGCTCAGTCATTTTATTATGGTAATACGTTGGATGATCAAGGTCTACTATATGAGTGAGAACATGTGGTACTCAGTTTTTTGTTTCTGTGAGAGGTCACTCAGTATTATAGACTCTAGTTCCATCCAGGTTGCTGCGAAATTCATGATTTTGTTCTTTTTTTATGGCTGCGTAGTATTCCATTGTGTATATGTCCCACATTTTTAAAATTCAGTCCTCTTTTGATAGACAGCATGGTTGCTTCCAGGTTCTTGCTATTGTGAACAATGCTGCGATAAACATACGTGTGCAGGTATCTTTTTGATAGAGTGATTTGAGTTCTTCAGGGTATGTTCCCATTAGGGGGATCGCGGGGTCATATGGGAGGTTGATATTTAGAGCTTTTAGGAATCGCCACATTGCTTTCCACAGAGGTTGCACTAGTTTACACTCCCACCAACAGTGGAGAAGTGTTCCCTTTTCGTCATATCCTCTCCAGCAACTGTTATTTTTTGAGTTATTGATAACTGCCATTCTGACTGGAGTTAGGTGGTATCTCAGAGTGGTTTTGATGTGCATCTCCCTGATGATTAGTGAGGTTGAACATTTCTTCATGTGTCTGTTGGCTGCTCGGATGTCTTCCTTTGAGAAATGTCTGTTCATATCTCTTGCCCATTTTATAACGGAGTTGTTAGTTTTTTTCTGTTCTGCACATTTGAGTTCCTTGTAGATCCAAGATGTTAAGCCTTTGTCAGACCTGGAGTTGGCAAATACTTTTTCCCAGTCCGTAGGCTGTCTCCCTGCTCTCTTGATGGTTTCTTTGGCTTTGCAGAAGCTAGTCAGTTTAATGAGGTCCCACTTGTATATCTTATCTCTTATGACCTGTGGGTTTCGGGTCTTGTTCAGGAATTGGGTGCCAGTTCCAATTTCTATAAGGGTATGTCCTTCATTTTCTAAGGTTCTTATGGTTTGAGGTTACTGGTCTTTCAATTCCTTCAGTCTTCTGATGGCAGACTTTACTGTGACAGCAGAAGTGGTATTGTAGGTCCAGGCTCCACCAGCTACTGTTTTCATGCAGGAGCCACAGTGCCAGATGCCCACAGCGCGTCTCTTCATCTTGGTTTTGCCGCAGAAGGAGCAAGTGTACTTGGTGTGCTGGCTGATCTCGATCTTCTTCACCATATTCCAGAGCGAGGCCCCATAGCGGGTCCCATATTTACCGACGATTCCGACCTTCTTGGTGCGTTGTGTTTGGCCATTGTGCCGCCAAGGAAGCCCGAGGCCAGAGAGCCCTTTTTATGTCTTTATTACACATAGATTTATATTATTTTTTAGTCAGTCATTTTCAACATGATGTCCTCCATACAGCTACTGACTCATCTTCCCCTATTAGTGTCACTTGGCAAAAAACTCAAGGCATAATGCTTACTACACAAAATTCCTTTATTTCCAAACTGTTTCTATGCATTCAAGTGGCTTTATCATAAAATGAAAAGGTTACTATAGTCAGAATGTTGTCACCCTTCCTATGACACCCAAGGAATGTCATCTTTCTCTAGTTCCTGTCACATCTTAATCTACTTCTGTATAGATTATATCTCCCTTGCTATATTGAAATAAATTTAAGAATAACAACTAGGTCTGTCTAATCACTGCATTTCCCTCAAATATTAGCATAGAGTCACTGATTCCTGGCATTAATAAATGCTTAGTGTTTCAGCTAAAAATTCTACTTGGGAAGTTATCAACAAGAAAGACCTGTAAAAGTGTAAAGATTAGTAAATACAAGAATATTTATCAGGGATCAGTTACATGACACATTACTATGCTACTAACAATTATGGCTAAACATTTTAACTAAAGGAAAGATGTGTATGATAGCAGGTTTTTTAAAGTACCTATAGTTTTACAAGAGGGTAAAAGTCAGTAATTTTAAATGCAGCACTATTTATACATGCCTGTGCCCCGACCCTTGATATGTACTGTAGCATTTTTATTTTTTTAGATTAGAAAATATAGTTTATTTAAAAACTAAATTAGAGAGAGAAAGAGAAAGAAAGGAGATTCACCTCCCCAAGGTAGGGAAGGGGGCCAAAACCAGGAAACATGGCGACAAAAAGCACATGGCCATACCAGAGTCTAGCAAGGCAATGGTGGCGATGGTCTGGCAATGGCAGCATTTTTAAAAAGTCACAGAATGGAGAAACAGAAAGCAGACTGGGGAAGAACACAAACAATGACGTCAAACTGCCTTGGTTTGCATTCCAGATATGCTGTGTTCCAGCTTGAACAAATTACTTAATACCTTTGTATTAAATACCCTCTCACAGGGATATAGAAAAATTACTCTAATTATTTCCATTTTGTGGGTACTAATTGTGTTGGATCACATCTATGGTTATCCAAGGCATTATAGTCTTTGATTCTGAACAGAGGAACTAAATCTTTCAGCTTTGAAGTCACAATAAACTATATACCTCTTCTACAGAAAAACAATGTTCAAGCATTTTGTAAGCAATCAATGAAGTAAATGACCTGTAGATTTAAAAACTATATTACTTGAGCATCTAGCTTTACTTCTTATCTGCAAATAGCCATCACAATTAATTTTATGTTTTCATTGATTCTGATTCACAGATAACTTAGTACATACTATACTAATAATAGCTAATGTAAACTGGATATATTTTATGTGGCAGTATTTTTAAGGACTTCACATGTATCCATTTAATTATTATAGTGACCTTCCAGGTAAGTGCTATTATCCCGTCGATTTTACAGATGAGGGAGTTGAGGTGCAGAGAAGTAAAGTAAGTATCTCAAATATACACAGATATTAAGACCCCCACATGGCCTAGGAGGTGCTTGAATTAAAAAAGAAAAGCATAGTGCCTTTCATGGTCCAAGCAGATATATGACCTAAAACAAAATCGTGCTGGCAAATCTTAAGCCAGACTTGGTAACTATTACAAAGTGAAAAGTACATTTCAGAGAAGAAAGACAAAATAAGAGAAAAGAAAGTAGCTCATAAAGAAAGAAATTTCACCTCACCTTGAACATGGTTTTTAGATCTGCAAAAGCCAGGTTTCCCTGTTCCTCACAGCACTTCTGGAAAAACAGAAATGGAAAAGGAGAATGGAATTAGGAAAACCAATTCTGTGTCAACACAACCTAAGACTGCTCTCCAGGACCTCTGCCTGTGTACAGAAATGCAAGTCAGAGAGAGACTAACAGCTGTGTGAGGTAACTGTCTGGACATTGCCTCTTCCCTCCATATCTGGCTTCTTTCTGCCTCTCTCCCAGGGAGCAGCCTCTGGCCAAGGCAGGTCTTGCAGGATATATGCATATTACCAGTTATAAGTCCTGGGATGCAGGTGACCCATCACATGATGCAGATAACCAAGCAACACACAGAGGAGGTATAGCTTTATTTAATTCCCAATACTCTACTATCATTCTTCAGGTACCATCCAGTTTCCTGATCGGCCATATTGGAAAATTATAGGGGCTGTGAGCAGGGTGAATTATATTAATCTTTGCCAATTCCTGTATGGCTTCTCCAGTTTCTTTGTGCCACTAGATAAGTGGTATTGTTTGGTAACCACCACCCACAGTGGTGCTGGCAGGGCCACAGGCAGGTATTTCACATACCCTCTGACTATAGCTTTTTTTTTTTTTTTCTTTTCTTTTTTTTGAGTTGGAGTCTCACTCTGTCACCCAGACTGGAGTGCAGTGGCCGCTCCCGGCCACCGCAGCCACGACCTGCTGGGTTCCAGCAATCCGTCCGCCTCAGCCTTCCAAGTAGCTGGAACTACAGGCACGTGCTACCACGTCCAGCTAATTTTTTGATTTATTGTAGAGATGAGGTCTCGCCAAGTTGCCCAGGCGGGTCTCAAACCCGCAGGCTCAGGCAATCCACTCACCTCAGCCTCCCAAAGTGCGGGATTATAGGCTGAGCCACGGAGTCCGG
Organism: Tarsius wallacei; assembly: GCA_963574415.1. Lineage (NCBI taxonomy): Eukaryota > Metazoa > Chordata > Mammalia > Primates > Tarsiidae > Tarsius > Tarsius wallacei. The sequence goes on along the minus strand of CAUYQG010055417.1, from coordinate 8,449 downwards.
TTGATTATAGCTTTAACTACTCTCACTCACAGATGAAATTCACCAGTGCTAGTTTCTAAACGCAGCCCTTCAGCACATTAATTCCTAGTACATACTCCTCGACGGGGTATATATATATACACACACACACAGCATAGGGTCTAGGGGGCAGGCAGCCAATGTGCAGGGTTAGCATCATACTCTGAATCTTAACTGATTCTCCATCAGATCCATATATAGCAGTTAGAAGCCTTTCAAATTTACTTGGATTATCATATACTAGGGTACATTCAGCTCCAGTGCCCACCAAGGCATTACTCTTTGTATACTCTTTTATAGCTCAACATGTGGCCTCCAATCTACTGAGGAGGCTCGCATGTCTTCTGTGTCTTGGCCATCCCCCTAAGCCTGAGACCAGAGCCAGGACACAAGGCCGTCATCCCCCGCGGCTTCAGAGAATTCTAGCCTACACTCTATGGCACATACACACTCTATGGCAGTTGCTCCCTAGTGAGTCTGGCAGGTGTCTGGCCCTGGCCCTGGTTTAGGTTCTGAGGTCAGCATTACTCTATATGACCTTGTGCATGCAGTTATGCTTGTTTTCTCTGTGATCCCTTTTTTTGTTTGTCAAACTGGAACAAAACATAGTTAGGATTTGAGATGGTTAGAATTTGAGACGGTGCACATGCTGAAAGCTTCAAAGAGTAGTTTGTTGCCTTGATTTTGAGATGTAAGAGACACCGGCCGGGCTCAGTGGCTCAGCCTGTAATCCCAGCACTTTCGGAGGCCGAGGTGAGTGGATTATCTGAGCCTGCAGGTTCGAGACCAGCCCAGGTAACTTGGCGAGACCTTGTCTCTACAATAAATCAAAAATTAGCCAGGCGTGGTAGCATGCGCCTGTAGTTCCCGCTATTTGGAAGGCTGAAGTGGAAGAATAGCCAGAGCCCAGCAGATCGACGCTGGGGTGACCATGAGCATGCCACTGCACTCCAGCCTGGGTGACAGAGTGAGACTCCAACTCAAAAAACAAAAAAAAGAAATACCATCCTAGCCAGGCATGGTGGCTCATGCCTGTAATCCTAGCACTCTGGGCCTGAAAGGACACACTGAGAGTGGGAAGCCATTTTACATCTTGTTCTTAAACCCTAATATACAATGATGAGAAAGTAAAAGCTATGTTTTAGAAAAATGCATACTTTAGGTATAGATTAACCTTGCCGACTTTGTCTTTTCAGAAACAGACTTTCTGGTGCTGGGCATGGGAGGTGTCTCATGGCTTTTGTGAAGGGAATTTGCAAGGCCTAAGATATCATGCATTGGGCAAGAATTGTAGAAGTCACGTAACTTGTAATTACAAAAGTTATGCAGATCGCAGGACTTGTGACCCCTCAGAGGGGGAGCAGATGGGGATTCAATCTTCCAGTAGATTGGGTCCTATCTACAGGGAAGTCAAGGATCCCTCGAAACTACCCACTGGAAATGTACAGGAGATAAGGGGAAGTGCACCCTCCATTAGCTCTAAGGAATGTTATTCAGGAATGTATAGCACTAGAATCCTTGTCACACCCTTCTCTAGGGGCTATGATAATATGGACAGACATTAATGGATCTCTGTGTCACAGAATCTCTAAGACATGCGCAGATGGTCAATAAGGAAGTCATGGCAGTCACACCTACCTACCCAACTGCAACACCCCCAAGGGAAAGGAATTAAGCTGGAGCTTGAGGGGGTTATGGGGCCACACTCATCCATAATGTTGGCCCACTATGGGGCCACACTCATCTAGAGGGTAGGTCCATATCCTGTCTGTGGGAAGTGAACTTTTCTTAAATAAATCTTTCCTTCTTTCACCTCTTTGTGTGTTGCAATTCTTTGCATTACTTGGATCTCTGGGTGTCAGCGCGCACCTCCAACACGCCAGCTCCAGTAGTGCTGTGCCCTCCTCCATCCGCGCCACCACCCTCACCCTATCTGTACCCTAACAGGACTGAGGTGAGAGGATTGCTTGAGCCCAGGAGTTCAAGATCAGCCTAGGCAACATAGTGAGACCTCATCTCTAAAAAAAATTAAAATAAAATAAAATAATTAGCTGGGTGTGATGGTGTATACCTATAGTCCCAGTTACTCAGAAGACTGAGGCAAAAGGATCACCTGAACTCAGGAGGTCTAGGCTGCGGTGAGCCATGATTGGCTCCAGCTTAGGCCACAGAATGAGATCCCAACACAAAAGAAAAAATATCATCCTTAGAGTCATCAGATTTAAGATTTCATTCATGTTTTACTGAACTGGTTTTTTATGTATACATTAGAAAAGAAACAGTGATGATGTGTTTTTCCAATTATCTCTTGCTTCATCCTTCTTGGCATTTTTAACTGTAAACATACCAACAGTTTTATTCAAGTAAAATATACAACCATAAAATTCACTTATTATAAGCATGCAATTCAATAGTTTCAGGAAGTTCACACTTGTACAACCTTTACTTACAATTCAGTTATGTAATACTTTCATCAGCACAAAAAGTTCTCCCCTGCCCATCTGTAGTTAATACTCACTCCAACACTCAACCCTAAGGAACAACCAGTTTTTGTTATGCCTTGATAAATTTATATTTTCTAGATATTTCATGAGAACTGCACAACTCACAGCACATAATGACTTTGTCCAAATCCTTACACTTGACTAAACTCTAGCGTAGCTTCTAGCGGTTTAAGGCCATGCAGGTTGACCCCAGCATCCCATAAAATGCCTGCCTGATGAAGCTCAATACTGCCTGGAGAATTTACTGTTTGTTCCAGCCAAAACTTAATGGTAAAGCAGACAGGCCCCAGAATCCCCTCTCAGAGCAGTTACTTTAGAAACCTTATCAATATAAGTCCTTTCTCTGCCCCTTGAGTTGTAAATCTACCATCTGCCACTCAGAACTATTTCCTCAAGGACCTCACAGTCTCTTTGAAAGCAAACATTCAGGGAGATAACTCACAGTCCCCTCGGAAGAATAAGGCCTAGCTTTGGTGGGTGCAGTGCTCCAACTTGCACCACAGACTCCTGTCATAAAGATCTAAGAACTCTTTTTGTCTCAGGATAAGCACCAATTAGCAAACTAGTCACATAAACTAAACTCCCCTTTTCACCTTTCAGTGCCTTTCCCCCAGCACATCCCAGCCTTTAAAAAGTCTCTTTTTATTTCAGGAAGGTTGAGTTTGGTTCACTTCTCTGTTGCAATGGTTATTACAGGTTGACTATCCCTTATCCAAAATGCCTGGGACCAGAAGTGTTTCAGATTTCAGACTTTTGGATATACACATTATATACTTCCCTGTTGAGCACCTCTGATCCAAAAGTTGGGAATCTGAAACGCTCCTGAGCTTTCATTTGAGCATTATGTTTGTGCTCAAAAAGTATTGTCTTTGGGACCATTTTGGATTTTTGGATTAGGCATGCTCAACCTGCACTGAATAAATCCGGTCCTTACTGCTTTAACTAGTGTCTGTGTTTATCATTGACACACATAAATAGAATCATATAGGATGGGTATAGTAGCTAATGCCTGTAGTCCCAGCTCTTTGGGAGGCTGAAGCAGGAGGACTGCTTGAGCCCAAGAGTTTAAGACCAGCCTAGGCAACAAAGAGACCTTGCATCTACAAAAAAATTTAAAAATTCACCAGGTGTGGTGGCAGTGCCTGTAGTCACAGCTACTCAGGAGGTTGAGGTGTAAGGACTGCAGGAGGTCGAGGCTGCAGTGAGCCAATTGTACTGCTATACTCCAGCTTGGGCAACAGAGTGAGATCCTGACTTGAGAAAAGAAAAAAAAACATCATATAATATGTAATACTTTGTACTTAGTTTCTTTCACTTATAATTTTTAAGGCTCATCCATGTTGTAGCCTGTACAACTGCTGAATAGTATTCTTTTGTATGTACATACCACATTTTGGTTATTAATTCACTCACCAGTTGATGAACATTTTGATGGCTTCTAATTTGAAGATGTCATGACTAATACCACTATGAACATTCCTTTCTGTGAACCTGTTTTCATTTTTCTTCAGTAGATTATTGGGAGAACTGCTGGGTCATACGATAAGTATGTTTTTACTTTTTAAGAAATTACCAGTTATTTCCCAAACTGGTAGTACCATTTTTCCTTCCCATCAGCAATATATGAAGATTTCAGTCTACATGGAAATGCAAATACTTAGAATAGCTAAAACAACTTGAAAAAAGGAAATCAATTTTGGAGGATTTACCCTGCTTGCTTTCAAAACTCTCTATAAAGCCAGAGTAATCAAGTCAGTGTGGTTTTAATATAATAACAGACATATAACTCAATGATAAAGAGTAGAGATTCTAAAAACAGATGTCCACATATAGTAAATTAATTTTACTTACTTATCTGTCTATCTATGTATCTATCTGTCTATATTTATTTGAGTCAGGGGTCTCTTGCCTAGACTGGAGTACAAATGGCTCTGACCTGCAGGGTTCAGACAGTCTTTCCACTTCAGCCTCCCAAGTAGCCAGGACTACAGGTATGTGTCACCACACCCAGCCAATTTTTGTTTTTGTAGATATGGGGTCTCACTATGTTGACCAGGCTGGTCTTGAACTCCTGAGCTCAAGTAATCCTCCTGTCTTGTTCTCCCAGAGTGCTGGAATTACCACACCTGGCCACAATTTATACTTAAAGTAATCATTTACAAAACAGTATTCATTTAGAAAAGGATAGCCAGTTCAATAAATGGACATTCACATGCAGTTATAGTGAGCCTCAACCCTTACTTCAAATCATAAACAAAATCTAACTCAAATGAATCACTGCTCAAGTTGTGAAAGTTCTATCCTATTCCCAGTATGTTGAGAATTTTTATCAGGAATGGGTATTAGCGTCTAATCCTTTCTCTGTATATGTTGAATTGGTCATGGGGCTTTTTTCCTTTATTCTATTAATTTGGTATATTACTACCGTGGTGACAATGGGTCACCCTCCAAAATTAAAGTGTTGCCAATTTGGTGGTATTAAGATGTGGGGGCTTTAAGAGGTAATTAAGAGCCGGGCTCAGAAGCTCAGCCTGTAATCCCTTGCCTGGGGAGGCAGAGGTGAGTGAATTGCCTGAGCCCACGGGTTCGAGACCCGCCTGGGCAACTTGGCGAGACCTCATCTCTACAATAAATCAAAAATTAGCCGGGCGCGTGCCTGTAGTTCCAGCTACTTGGAAGGCTGAGGCGGAAGGATTGCCGGAGCCCAGCAGGTCGAGGCTGCGGTGGCCGGGAGCGGCCGCTGCACTCCAGTCTGGGCAACAGAGTGAGACTCCAACTCAAAAAAAAAAAAAAAAAAAAAGAGGTAATTAGGTCATAAGAACTCCTCTCATGAATGGGATTAGGTGTTCTCATAAAGGGGCTTGATGGAGGGAATTGGATCCCTCTTGCCCTTCTGCCTTCTGTCATGTAACATAGTTCATCAACTCTTTCCATCTCAGCCTCCCAAGTAGCCAGGACTACAGGCATGTGCCACCGCACCCAGCTAATTTTTGTTTTTGTAGATATGGGGTCTCACTATGTTGACCAGGCTGGTCTTGAATTCCTGAGCTCAAGTAATCCTCCACAAGAGGGCCCTCACCAGACACCAAATGTAATCCTCCACAAGAGGGCCCTCACAAGACACCAAATGCTAGTACCTTATTCTCAGCCTCCAGAACTGTAGAAAACATATTTTCTGTATGAACTACTCAGTCTGTGGTAACCTGTTATAGCTGCACAAAACAGACAAAGACAAACATATTAATTGATTTTGCTGGATCAACCTTGTATTCCTAGAATGAATCCCAATTGATCGTCATGTATACTTCTTTTGATCATAATGTATAATTCTTTTGTATGTGGCTAAATTTAGAGTGTTTTCCTTTTATTAAAGATTTTTGCATCTATATTCATGAGAATTACTGGCCTATAGATTTCTTGTGATTTTTTTTGTTTTTGGTATCAGGGTATCTGTCTAGTTGTACTAATTGCATGGGATATTACAATCTCCAACTATAATTGTTAAATTATGTATTCTGTTTTTAATTCTGTCAGTTTTGCTTCATGTATTTTGGGGTTAGTTTGTTAGAGGCACATACGCTTTTTAAAAAATAAACTTTTAATTTAAGCATAGTTTTAGAGCTGGGCTCGGGGCTCAGCCTGTAATCCCGCGCTTTGGGAGGCTGAGGTGAGTGGATTGCCTGAGCCCGCGGGTTCGAGAACCACCTGGGCAACTTGGTGAGACCTCATCTCTACAATAAATAAAAAAATTAGCTGGGTGTGGTAGCGCACGCTTGTAGTTCCAGCTACTGGAAGGCTGAGGCAGAAGGATCGCCGGAGCCCAGCAGGTCGAGCCTGCGGTGGCTGGGAGTGGCCACTGCACTACAGTCTGGGTAACAGAGTGAGATTCTAACTCAAAAAAAAAAAAAGAATAGTTTTAGAATTATAGAAAAGTTGCCAGAAGGTTATAGAGCTCTTGTATATCCTGTATCCAATTTCCCCTATGCTAACATTATTATGGGATATTAATCATCATTAACAAATCAATTCATGATTAAATATTGACACTATTATTAACTAAAGCCTATGCTTTATTTAGATTTCCTTAGCTTTTTTTTGTTTTTGTTTTTTTTTGAGTTGGAGTCTCACTCTTTCACCCAGACTAGAGTGCAGTGACCGCTTTTGGCCACTGCAGCCTCGACCTGCTGGGCTCTGGCGATCCTTCCGCCTCAGCCTTCCAAGTAGCTGGAACTACAGGCGCATACTACCACGCCCGGCTAATTTTTGATTTATTGTAGAGATGAGGTCTCGCCAAGTTACCCAGGCAGGTCTCCAACCTGCGGGCTCAGACAATCCACTCACCTTGGCCTCCCAAAGCGCGGGATTACAGGCTGAGCCACCAAGCCCGGTCGATTTCCTTAGTTTTTATCTAATGTCCTTTTCTGTTTCAGGATACCACCAGCATAGCACATTACATTTAGTTGACAAGCCTCTCCTTAGGCTCCTTTATAACACGACAGATTTTGAGATTGCCCTGGTTTTTTATGACCTTGACAGTTTTGAAGAGTATTGGTCAAATATTTTATAAACTGTCTTTTGGCTTGGGCTTGTCTGATGCTTTCCTCATGATTAGACAGAGGTTATAGGTTTTTGGGACAAAGACCACAAAGGTAAAATGTCATTCTCATCACATGATAAGAAAAGTATGTAATTCACATGACATATGACTATCGATGCCAATCTTGATTAGCTAGTTGAGGTAGTCTTTGTCAGTTTTCCTACCTTTCCATACTGCATTCTTTAGAAGGATGTCACTTATGTACCCCACACTTAAGAGATGAGAAGTAGCCGGGCTCGGTGGCTCAGCCTGCAATCCCGCGCTTTGGGAGGTTGAGGTGAGTGGACTGCCTGAGCCCACGGGTTCGAGATCCGCCTGGGCAACTTGGCGAGACCTTATCTCCACAATAAATCAAAAAATCAGCCAGGCATGGTAGCGCGCGCCTTTAATTCCGGCTACTCGGAAGGCTGAGGTGGAAGGATCGCCGGAGCCCAGTGGGTAGAGGCTGCAGTGGCCGGGAGCGGCCACTGCGCTCCAGTCTGGGCAACAGAATGAGACTCCAACTCCAAAAAAAAAAAAAAGAGATGAGAAGTTATGCTCCACCACCTTGTGGATGGAGTTATCTACATAAACAATTTTGCATTCTTCTGTATATGAGATTTGTCTATTCTCCACCACTTATTCAATCACTTATTTATATCAGTATGGACTTGTGGATATTTATTTTGAAATTTTGGTTAAAATAAAGAAATATTTTATTATAAAATTTAATATTATAAATACTACTTTATTTGTTTAGCTCATATTTTTCTAGCTTTGGCATGTATACTTTTATTACAGTGTCTTGAGGTAGGATATCATTGTATCATTATAAAATATCCCTGTCTCTAAGAGTATTTCATATCTTAAAGCATATTTGGTCTGATAGTAATACAGTCATTCTAGTTCTCTTATGGTTTCTGGTTGCACGGTATATCTTTTTCTACTCATTTCCTTTCAAATTATTTGTACCTTTGAATCTAAGGTATGTATCTTACAGACAGCATATAGTTGGACATTGCTTTTTATTGAGTCTGACAAATCTGCCTTCACCAAATTTCAAAGGAAATAGGATTTCTAGACGATACACATTTAGTAAAATCATTGATATGACTGGATTTACATTTGACATTTTGCTATTTGTTTTGTGTATGTCTCTTTTCTTTTTGTTCTTGTTCCTCTGACTACCTTTTTTGTCTTAAATAATTTTTTTTTTTTTTTTTTTTTTTATTTTGATTATAAAAATTTCACCCAGACTTGAGTACAGTTGCTTCTACCCGCCAACACACCCACCACCATCTGGGCACCGGCGAACCCTACCCCACAGCCTTCCAACTAGCTGGAACAACAG
>CAUYQG010055415.1:0-12666 GCA_963574415.1 Tarsius wallacei | reverse complement strand
TCTCACTCTGTCACCCAGGTGATCCTTCCATCTCAGCCTTCCAAGAAGCTGGAACCAAAGGCATGTACCACCATGCCTGGGTGATTTTTTGATTTATTGTAGAGATGAGGTCTCACCATTTTGCTCAGACTAGTCTCAAACCACTGAGCTCAGGTAATTCCCTCACCTCTGCCTCCCAAAGTGCTGGGATTACAGGAGTGAGCCACTGCACCCAGCTTACCACAATTTTTTAAAAGTTAAACCATTAACATATGACCCAGAAATTCTACTTATAATAAATGCCCAAAATAACAGGAGGGTGAGAGTCAAACAGATATCTGCATATCAATATTCAAAGCAGCATTATTTATAATACTCAAAAGTTAGAGCCAGGCTCGGTGGCTCAGCCTGTAATCCCGCGCTTTGGGAGGCTGAGGTGAGTGAATTGCCTGAGCCCGTGGGTTCGAAACCTGCCTGGGCAACTTGGCGAGACCTCATCTCTACAATAAATCAAAAAATCAGCCAGGCATGGTAGCGTGCGCCTGTAGTTCCAGCTACTTGGAAGGCTGAGGCAGAAGGATCGCCGGAGCCCAGCAGGTCGAGGCTGCAGTGGCCGGGAGCGGTACTGCACTCCAGTCTGGGCAACAGAGTGAGACTCCAACTCAAAAAAAAAAAAAAAAGTTGGAAACAACCCCATCATCAACAGACAACTACATAAACAAAATGTGGCATATACATACAATGCAATATTATTCAGACATAAAAAGGAATGAAATTCTGATACACGCACTGCTACAACAGATAACCTTGAAACATTATGAAGTGAATCAATTCTAACACAAAAGGGCAAATATTGTGTGAATCCACTTATATGAAGTAACTAAATAGGCAAATTCATAAGGATAGAAAGTAGAATAGAAGGTATCAGGGGCTAGGAGTGAGGTGGAATTGGTGAGTTAATATTTAATGGGTATAGAGTTTCTTTGGGGGGATGACAAAAGGGTTCTAGAAATAGATAATGAATGGATGCACAACATTGTTTTGTTTTTGAGTTGGAGTCTTACTCTTGTAACCCAGGCTGGAGTGCAGTGGCATGCTCAAGACCACTGCAGCCTGAACCTGCTGGGCTTAGGTGATCCTTCTGCCTCAGCCTTCCAAGTAGCTGGGAACTACAGACACATGCCACCATGCCCAGCTAGTTTTTTTGTGATTTATTGTGGAGAAGAGATCTCACCAAGTTGCCTAGGTTAGTCTCGAACCCCCAGGCTCAGGCAATTCTCTTGCCTTGGCCTCCCAAAGTGCTGGGATTACAGGCTGAGCCACTGCGCCCGGCCAACATTGTAAATGTGATAAAGACACTAAACTGTACACTTAGAAGTAGCTAAAATGGCCAGGCGTGGTGGCTCACACCTGTAATCCCAGAATTTTGGAAGGTTAACGCAGGCAGATTGCTTGAGCCCAGGAATTCAACACCAGACTGCAATATAGTGATACCTGGTCCCTACAAAAAAAAATAAAAAAACTAGGCGGGCATGGTGGCATGTGCCTGTAGTCCCAGCTACTCTGGATGCTGAGGTGGAAGGATGATCTGGCCCACCCAGAAGATCCAGCCTGGGCAACAGAGTGAGACCCTGACTCAAAAAAATTTAAATTTAAATTTAAATTTAAAAAGGCTTAAATGGTAAATGTATATTACAAATTTTTTTTTCTTTTTCTTTTTTTTTTTTTCCGAGTAGGAGTCTCACTCTGTTGCCCAGGATGGAGTGTAGTGGCACACTCACAGCCATCACAGCCTCAACCTGCTGAGCTCAGGCAATCTTTCCGCCTCAGCCTTCCAAATAGCTGGAACTACAGGTGCACGACACCATGCCCAGCTAATTTTTTTATTTATTGTAGAGACAAGATCTTACCAAGTTGCCCAGGTTGGTCTCAGGAAATCCTCTTGCCTCAGCCTCCCAAAGTGCTGGGATTACGGGTATGAGCCACCACACCTGGCCAATAAAAATATTTTAAAGAGAGAGACTAGGAGGAAAAGAGCTGGAGGTGGTAAGTAGAGACAACTCTATGGAGATGTTTTGGCTCAAAAAAGAACAAGACAGTCGGGCTCAGTGGCTCAGCCTGTAATTCCGCGCCTTGGAAGGCTGAGGTGCGTGGATTGCCTGAGCCCGCGGGTTCGAGACCTGCCTGGGCAACTTGGAGAGACCTCATCTCTACAATAAATCAAAAATTAGCCAGGCGGTATGCGCGCCTGTAGTTCCGGCTACCTGGAAGGCTGAGGCGGAAGGATCGCTGGAGCCCAGCAGGTCGAGGCTGCGGTGGCTGGGAACGTGCCACTGCCCTCCAGCCTGGGTGACAGAGTGAGACTCCAACTCAAAAATAAAATGAAATGTACGTTTTTTTGTTTTTTTTGTTTTTTTTGTTTTTTTTAGTTTTAGGCTATATTTACTCAAATAACATTAAAAAATTAAGCAAAGAACAGAGTACAATATGTTCTCACTTATAAGCGAACCTTGAACAATTATCATAATACTATAAGAACGGAATTGGCAGTAGTAGGAAACTGCTAGGGGAGGGGAGGTGGGATTGGCAGTTGAGGGAAACTGCCAAGGGAGGGAGGGGCACACCTCATCAACAAGGGTTATCTGCATAATGAACATTTGTATACCTAACCCTGAATTATACCCCACATCTTCAAAATAAAGAAAATAAAAAATAAAAAAGATTGGATTCTAAATAAGTGAATACCAAACAAATGCAGTAATTGCAATGTCAGATTTATTTTTATGTCAGTTAAATAGCTGTTAATGATGTCATATTACAAAGAGAAGTTAATGGAGATATTGAGTAATATAAAAGCTTTAAGCCAGGCACTGTGGTGTCCCAGCTACTCAGGAGGCTTCAGCGGATCATTGAACCCAGGAGTTTGATAGCAAGATCCTGTCCCTTAAGTAAAAAAGAAAACTTCAGAGTAGAGGAACAAAGCTCTGTAAATAATCTTTCATTTAAAAAAATTAAAGATAATCATCATATTAATATAAGCTCTAGAAAGATATAATAAAAAAAACTGGAAGGGAAAGACTAATCCAAAAAACATGTAAAACATTTTCCAGTACAGGGGAACATGAATATTCCTACCGAAAGGGATCTTCACTACATTGTATAATAAATAAATTTAAAGTATTAAGTTACAGATTGTGAAATTTTATAGTATTAGTAATAATATTAAGATCCTAGTAAGTTCTTTAGAAAAATTAAAGACAACTTATTCAGAATATATATGGCATCAGACTTTTTATCATCAGCATTGGAAATTAGAAAATGGCAGTGTACCAGCTGTTAGAATTTTAGGGGAAATGATTTTCAACAAGAATCTTACATCCAGTCTAAATGGTGATCAAACATGAGAATAACATAAAAGAGTTTTTAGACACGCAAGTTCCCAAATATATTTGTTACTTTGGATCTTTCCTCAGGAATTGAATGGCAATTGTGTTCTATCAAAATGTAGGTACACAATCTTTACTCAAAGATTGAGGTAAATATGAGATTCAGAAACTGAGGACTCAAACACAGAAGAGAAGTTACTTATTGGGAGCACTTTACTGAGCTTTTGTACAGTACAAAAAGATTTGGCTAGAGATGCAAAAAAATTAAGCAAATTTTAAAAAGAAAACAATTTATTAACTCCAGGAAAAGCAAAAAGTTCTATAATAAAAAGTATAATCATAAGCTACTATTTGGTTTAAGAGTAAACAATACTTAACATAGTGAAAATAAGGAAAATATGAAATTTTTAAAAATTGAAAAATGAGTGGAAGCACAGTATTGCGTCTCCTCTTGCCAGATGAGCAAGAAACTATCTTTCTGAAACTATGTGGCTGTCAGATCATACACAGGTTTTCCTCTATGTGATAAACACCGCCTCAAGTGCTGAGAAACCATGACCCTTAACTTTCCTTTCCATGGACTCTATCCCCTTTCCTCCCTACTGGATCTTGAGTAGTGAGTGTTTTCATTAAAACTTGCTTTAGCTACATTCTCTGAGAATGTGTGCACTTCCATGTAAATTTACTTGGGGGGAAGGTAGCTCCCTCTATATTTACTTCTGAACATTTAACTACACTATACACAAAAAATGTGTTTTTAGTCTGATGCAGAAACCAATTAAATTTTTGCTGACCCTACAGGGCTTAGTTATCTGTTGCCCAACAGAACTGGAAAAGCCATGTACCAGTAGTACAGAAACAGACCAACTCTCACAGGAGGAAGTGGAGCAATGCCAGGGAGGAACAAAAATGCTAATAAGAGGAGGGAAGGAGCTTAAGAAAACAGATCTCAAGGAGGAGGATGTCATAGTATACACCCTGAAGGGACCACAGAGTTAAGGATCTTGTGAAAAGGCACTCTCAAAATCCTGAAACCTTGTCAACATGTATGGGTTGAATATATCGCTGAAACCTGAAGAAAAGAACGGGTGAAAATCTTTTTCTGGATTTTGTCCAGCTAATTTTGTTGCTTTCTGTGTTCTTCCTTCCTCCATAAGAAGATCAATGTCTGCGCTTGACTACCCATTTCTTCAGGTTCCCAATTAAGTCCCACCTCTTACAAAATACCTTCCATCTTATTTATAGTCCTCATGGAACTATCATTCTGTCTCCATACGTTCACACTTCATTCTACATTAATCACTACATTACCAAAACATTTTCACACAAATATATTATGAGTGCCTGAGGTTAAAAAAAAAAGTCATATGCTTCTGCTTTCTGTGCAACTATTAACACAAAGCCAAGTGCCTTCAGGGCACTGGATAAATTCTTTATTCTTTATAGTTTGATATTAATACAAAAATACAACGTACCACATGCCTACATGTATAAACTGTGTGCAATCCATTATAAAAAATAATCTATCCCCTTGAGAAATTTCTAATCTTTCTGATTATATTTTAAAATTGTTAGACTTTCAGAAGTTTTCTGAGACAGCTGTTAAGTACAATCATTATTAAAAATTAAATTTTATTTTTCAACATATTGTATCTTAAATATATTAAATACATTAAAATTATCTAAATAAATTATCTTAAAATCATAGGTAATAAGTACTTCAAATCCATAACTTTCTAATTATTTGCCACATTTTACTATTATCTTACTTGTCAATTTATTTGCATCTATTGTATCATCACAGTAGAAATGTTATATAAAAAAAAAAGAAATATTATATAATTGTGTGCTATTGGTCATCTCTTCCCAATTCTGCTTTAAGTGACATCACATTAGTAGCTTGAAATTGGCCAGGGCAGGAGTGTTTACACCATGAAATCTAAAAAGTGCTACAGAACATTCCGTATGATTTTGTTGATTGTGTTGTCTACACTAATGTAGATTAAACTTAAAAGTGTGTCACTTCTATAGTCATTACATAGTGAATAACACAACAAAAAATTAAGAAATATTATTTCAATAGTCAAAAATGACTGTCCTATTCAGTAGCAAAGTTACATTATTGACTAACAAGTGAGTTGCAACAATATGTCCCCATTGGTTTATTTTCATTTTACCATAAAAAAAATATTCACCAACACTTATATAGAAAATACAATCATTCATCACTATTGCAACCATAGTTTGGCTACAGATAAAAAGAGTTCAACAAAAATGAAAAAAAGCACTCCGAATCAATTGGCTATATGGAATTTACAGTAAAAAAAATTACATATTTAATTGTTTTTTGATTGTTCACAGTTCATTCTTTATATCAGTAGAGATTATAATACATACACAGTAATATATATGTACTGTAAGCATACTCTATTCTTGTACATTTTTTAGGGAGCAAATTGTTAGACATCTGCTGCCTAGGATAATGCATTTAAATATCTTAAATATATTAAAATTATCTAAATAATCTTAAAATTATAGGTAATAAATAATTGAAATACATTAGTTTCTAATAATTTGCCCCATTTTACTATTGTCTTACTTGTCAGGTAAAGGAGTCACGATTTTGAGAGTGCCTTTTCACAGCAGATGTTTAACATTGTTAAACCATTGTCTAGGATAACTGTTTATAATGCAAGTTACCAGGCCACAATCCATCAGATTCTAAACAAGTGGATCTGGGGTAAGGCCCAGCATTCTCCCTTTTAAACAACTTTTTCTCTATAGTGGAAGTCTAAGGTTTGATTAAGAAAGAAGAGGAAAATAAATAAAAGGAAATATATTTGTTCTGAGTTAAGAAGAATTCTAGACGACAGTAAATATTTGTTTCCTTTAAGAAGAACCCACAAGATTAAAAGGCCCACATTCTATTATTGAGAAGGGAAATAATTTATGTTCATGATTCTACATTGGACATTACACAAAGAAAATCTATTTTTGTAAATTAAAACTAAAATCTTTTTCTTTAAAAATATTTATTTCTAAATTATTTATTTAACACTATCATTCTAATCAAAGCCACCATAAGAAATAAGAAACCATTTAAGAATTATTCATGAAATATAGATGTCAGTTATAGCTTTTCTTTTTATTAGAACACATACTGTTGAAAACAATCAAGAACAAAATTTGGCTCATGGAATGTTTCACTGAAGTGCATTATCTACAGAATATCAAAATATACAACTTACAACACTGAAATTTATAAATTATATCTTTGTAATTACCCCTTGAATATTTTATCACCATTTCCACCCCATAGTAGACAAATACTTTGAAGCTTTTTCCTCCTGGATTCGTGCCATAATATCTTTTTTATTATAGGACCTTCTATATGACTTCATCTAAAGACCTGGGTTTTGATGACATCATTTTAAGTTAAATAACTGGTTGTTTCCTATGAGATGCCATTAAATATCTACTTAGCTGATTTTATCCTATTCTGCTAACAATTTAAGGTGCTTACATATTTTTTTTCCAACAGTTTTTGGAATAAAAACTTTAAGAGAGAATAGAGAGCCAGTGCAGGAAGTCCAGCTAAAACACCAAAAAAGATCAAGTAAAGTATTCTTACAGATATCAGAATTGTTAATACAAAGAGATGTACAGTATGGTGGTCCATTATTTGAGTGAGTTCAAACCTGTTTCCTCACCCCTCAAAAGACTGAAACAAGCACATACCACACTTCTATGTCCAATTTTCTATGTTAGCTGTCTCCATGCCTTGTACATCGAGACATACCAAAGTTATTTAGATTGGCTATAATATAGTAGCCTTGACATGATTAGCTGTATTTACCTTTAAAAGGCTATATTCTTGCATCTTACAACATGTTTGAAAGTAAATTTTAAAAACTATATTAATTGAGAGGGAGAAATGTACGGTTTCAGACAACATTAAGCAGATCCTGTTTTCTAGACATCCTCACTTCTGGAAGCCTGTGAAGATCAAAATATGATAAATCTTTACATATCTAAAACTAAGCATCACTTTATCAGTCCTTAATATCTAATTCAAAAGTAACCAGCTACATTCACAGCAGGGCTTGCACGATAAATTAATTCAAAGCCCTTAGAAACCTTACAATAACTAGAATTAAACTTTCCTTGTCAGGAGATTAAGTATGCAAAAATTTTAAATTAAAGTGTTTTTTGAAAGTTTCCAAATTAATAAATCTAATTCATTTGTGACACTAGAGACAATTTAAGTTTTTGTAATTAAGCAATCAAAGGTAGAACCATTTGAATTTTCTTCTTTCCTTTTTGAATATCTTTAAGGCTAAAGAATCATCCTTAAAATGAAAAGTCCTGGTTAGGTTTTCCACTTTTGACAAGTTGCTAGTATCTTGGTCATGATATTAATATACTTTCCATTATTAAAATTTTAGTATCATGAAAACAATGCTTCCTATATTTATTAGTTTCAAATCCTTTAATACTCAATTAAGAACACATAATAAGAAGTATAGCTAAACATTTGTAAGAACAGTATTTATTTGGAGCTTTAAATTATACATATATTTAAAAGTCAGATGTGTTTTTCTTAGTCCTAAAAATTGACGGATCACTTCCCCAATGTTAATTACTTACAGTATAAGTACAAAGAAGATCATCAAAATAATTTGCTAATTTGCGTTTTTTCAGTGTTATTCTATTTTATGCTAAAAAGAAGAAGGGGGACTTTTGGAAATTCATGAACTCAGAGAGGTTATCATATATTACATAATTAATTATAAAATGCACATTATCCAATGTTATATGTTTCACCTGATAAGATGTAAGTTTTTTCAACTTACTGTTGTTTGTTTAATGTTCAGAATGCATTTTTAGAAATACAGTTGAAATATTTTTTGGATCAAATGGAGGTGTCTCCTCTTACTACTGCCAAGTCTATGATTTACACACAGTTTAATTATTCAGATGTTTATTATGTTCTACATAATGAAATTTGGACCCTCATATTTTCTTCCTACATGCTCGATGCAGGCTGCAATTATAGCCACAGATATCTGTTTATTTGATGAATTTTTCTTCTTCTGCATAGTTTGATAAATATGGAAATAAGTCAAAACCTACTTTATATACAGTAATTAAAGTGAAAAATCTAGTCATGATGCAAATCCTTAATTGGACTCCAGGAGAGATATGCAGAATTTCTCTTTAATAATATGGGATGACTGGGGACAGAAAAACAAAGCACACTAAAATATGGTTTAGAAGCACAATTAATCACAAAACAGAAAACAACCAATTTAGCATAGCTCATTCAGTGACTCTTGTGGCTCAGGTAATGTTCTTTTAATCATCTGGCTCTAATATTAAGGTTGTGTCATGTGCATCTGAAATAAAATACAATATATATGCTGGTCTTCAGTGTGAAATGTGTTCTTTGGTCTAATTTGTAAACAGAGCCCTTTCGTAATAAAATGCTTAGACTACTTAATGACATGTAAGTGAATGATCAAAGCAGTACCAAATGGTTTTAACTGTATTCTTTAAATATATTAATTCATTACACCAAAAAAAACCTTCATTGAACATGATAATTTGTTAGTTCTTGTGCAAATTTTGTTTGGTCCTAATAAAATAGACACAATCAGCCAAGATATGGTTTAGGCTTATGACAATATAAAGGATATACTTGTTAAGCAAAATTAAATTAATGTACCTTGGGATAGTGCAGATGTGGCTGGAAAACCAATCATAAAAAAAAAAAAATCTATGGAAGACCATATTTGTTTTCATGTGTGATACATGCATTTCTCTAATCAGGTAAAAATTAGCCATCGTTGTCTCCTAATTTGATTGTAAAGATATTATTCTCCATATAGGTTTTTGTAATATCTCATTAAGGGAACAATTATATGAGCAGGCTTTAACCAGAAGAAACTGGATTTATTGTGCTGTTTCGTTTAAATAGAAATTCCATTATATTGGCCTGTAGAAAATGCCTCAGCCACATGCTACAAATGAGAATATTGCTTTAGAATTTGGAAACAGTCTCTCTTCAAAGTTATCCTGAATTACCTAAGTATACCAAAATTACCTATGTGTTTGTGTTCTGAGAGGAACCAAAAAGAGGATTATGCCTTTATCCTCACAGGCACTCGATGACATTATCACAAGGATCATTTTTCTGTTCCCCAGATGTGTCCATCAGGAGAAACCATGACTGCAGCCTCCATGCTGAGAGCAGCTGAAATCAGAGAGGCTTGATGTCCAGTATTCAAATCACTGCAAAACTCTTTCTAACCCAGGACACCTACCTTCCCAAACAGATGAAAGGAACTAAAGATAACTGAGTTTCGATGGAGTCTTCTCCTAGCTTCCTCAATGACCTGACATCTCTATGAGACACCTGCCATAAAACTTAAAGTCTATAGAGAGGATTCCCTTTGATGTCTTTTAACGACAGCCTGATGGCCTTTGATGTGGTCCTATGGCACACGTTTTAGTTTGCAAACTGAAACACAGTTTAATAGCAAACAATTTCTACACCAGTCAAGATAATATTGATGTTGCTCACCTCTAGAACACATGTTTACAATGAAGAAAGTGAAAAAATGTATCTTGCTTTGAAAGTGTGTGTGAATTTAATGAAAATTTCTATGGTAAAAATATACAGTGGAAATTTGATTTATCACGTGAATTTCACATTGTTAAGCATGCTTCTCTTATAGAATAATAATAAGTTCTCAGTTCTCTCAGGTAAATAGAAAACTTAGAAGCAAATGTTCTATATTTAACTACTATACACTCAATACACTTTCAGAAATATTTAAAAGATGGAAATGTACTTCCTTAGTTACTGAATCTTTGGTTCTCCACTTTCCATTATAATTAGAAATTTACATTTGACTAAAAAAATTATTCACATTGTTTTCTCTTTTAATTTCCCATGTTTTAATGTCAAATGTCATAATCTCAAATTCTGGAAATATTGATTGCAGAACAAAGGCAATCAGTTCTTCACCACACCTTTAAACAAATTAGTGACTTATTCTTTTCTGCAGTTCTAATTAAATGTGATCGCATACCTGGACTTTACCTCACTTGATCATCAGAAGAAAAGGCAAGGAAGTCTCTCAGTAGCCCTGGCAGACAAATTTCTAGCTGATTAGATAGATGCTATCAGGTGACCCGAGCCATTTGCATTTTATCACATAAAATTAAAACTACAATCTGTCGAAAAATTACATCAACATTATTTAGGTAGTAATTCATTTCCTATTTCAAAAAAATTGCTTTAATGGTTGCACGTTGTAGGAGTTGCTTTATTACCAAGAAAGTCTGATATAAGTTTAATTTTAAACTGTGTTAGGTAGACTTGCTTTCTATTCCATAATACTTGTAAACTGATAGAACTACAAAATGCTGTCTCTTTACTATCAAGGTAATGTCTCTCAAAACCAAACAAATGTTATTCCTGAAAACTTTAGCTTACAGTCCTATGTTTTTATACAAAGATATTTCTCGGGAGGTTATTATAAATATATTTATAAATTTGTATTTCACTAGCAGGTTTTTATTTTCATAAAAAAAAATTCTAGAAGTTTCTGTCTGACCACTAGCGTGATTGTATTATTAGTCATGCATTGACAGCTCATCAGTTAGTACACAGGCTTATACTACTGGTAAAATTTACAGATTTTTAAAGACTAAAATTATGCCACCCTTTTAAAAGTCCAACAAAGTATTGCCATCATTTCAAAAGAAAAGAAAGAAAGAAATGAAGAGGGGAAGTGAAGAAAGGAGTGAGGAAGGAATCACTAAAATAAATTTCTGGTGTTGAAAAATAATACTCTAAAAAAAAGAAAAATAATACACTACAATGTAGAAACAAACTCAGCCTTCTCATTAGAAATATGTAGGCTTAACCATATGTATGTATGTATGTAAGTATATACATATATATTTATAAAAACATAAAGTCATTTTAATCCTGTAAAGCCTCAAAAATGCCCATAATTTATTATTCCTCTCCAAATAATTTATAGAAAAATCAACAAACCAGTCATTTTAAACTCCAAGTGTGTTATTTTTTTTTTTAATGTAGATTGAGGCCCTTGCCTTACTAGACTCTGGTGTGGCCATGTGCTCTTTGAGCTATGACTGTCGCCATGTTTCCTGGCTTTGGACTCCTCCCTTACTTTGGGGAGGTGAATCTCCTCTTTTTCTCTCTCACTCTCTTTCTAATTTACCTTTTAAATAAACTATATTTTCCAGTCTAAAAAAATGTAGATTGAGTATTTATTTAATAGTCCTTTAATATTGAAAATATCTTAGTGCTTTTTAGCATCAAAAAGGGAAGGTATAAAACTATATGACATATGATAACATATAAAACCATATCATTTATAGCTTAAAATGTTTCATGTCAAACATAACCAACAAAATAGCTTTTACCCCTCTAACAGGTTACAAATTTATACAAGAGTGCCAAGCTTGAAAATACAGATAAACACACTCCATAAAGTATGACAACAGAGGGCTCATGCAGTTTCATAATCTGGCAATAAAAACCGTTATTGTTCTCTGAAGGCATGTGTTTACAAAAGGCAAACAAGTAGGGCTTTCACTTTCTCCCCTACATCCCCACCACCCACAATAGGAGTAGTTAGGAAAAAGTCTGTTAATTCTTCCATAAATTTCAAAAGCTACGCTTCGGGCAAAACTTAAAACTTTTCATCACTTCTCTTCAAAATATTTCCAATTTTGAAAACAAAAAGTCGAATTCATACGTTACCAAAAATCATGATGTATAACTTTCAACATTTCTGTTTCTCTCTCATGGTTTATCATCTGAGCATATAAATTAGCAAAAAAGAATATAAACTACACTTGTTCATCATAGGACGAAAATTCTATTGTGAACAGTAGTTCTCTCTTGAAGAGACACACTGTTAAAATTTCTAAATCTTTGCCCGGCTTAGTGGCTCAGCCTGTAATCCCAGCACTTTGGGAGGCTGAGTCAAGTGGATTGCCTGACCCCACTGGTTCGAGACCAGTCCAGGCAACTTGGTGAGACCTCATCTCTACAACAAAATTTTAAAAATAGCCGGGCGTGGTAGTGCACATCTGTAGTTCTGGCTACTCAGAAGGCTGAGGCAGAAGGATCACTGGAGCCCAGAAGGTCGATACTGGGGTGGCCATGAGCGTGTGTGCCACTGCACTCCAGCCTGTGTGACAGAGCGAGACCTTATCTAAAAAATTATACTCACTTATGTCTTAGTTTATCCAAGCA
>CAUYQG010055412.1:0-17545 GCA_963574415.1 Tarsius wallacei | reverse complement strand
ATAAAACCAATAGGATGTATGTAGAAAAAAAGAGTTATTATAAGGACTTGGCTCACGCAATTATTGAGGCTGAGATTCCAAGATCTGCAGGGAGAGTCAGCAAGCTGGAGACTCAGGAGAGCCAATGATTTAGTTCCAGTCCAAATCCAAAGGCTTGAGGACCAGGAGAGCTGATGGTAGTGTTCTAGTCTGAATGCTGGCGAGCTTGAGACATTGGAAGAGCCAGTGTTTCAACTTGAGTCTGAAGGAAGAACGTGACTGATGTCCTAGTTTGAAGGCAGGCCAGTGGGAGAAATTTCTTTTCACTCAGAGGAGGGTCATCATTTGTTCTCTTCAGACCTTCAACAGATTGGATGAGGTACATTCACATTAAGAAAGACAATCTGTTTGACTCAGTCTACCAATTCAAACATTCATCTCATCCAGAAACACCCAGAATAATGTTTGACCAAATATCTGGGTACCCCATAGCCCAGTCAAGTTGGCACATAAAATTAACTATCACAAGCTGTGTATAAAGAGAGAAATTTGAGAAAATAAGGTCCTAGAGGATCTTAAGTTTCAGTTATGTCACAAGTATGTTTGTAGTATGTCTGGTTCTGCTTTGTGTTATATGACCATCATTTTCAAATGCTTAACTGCAAATAAAACTTGGTTAAGTTAGGTATGCAGTTAAATTACACTTCTGTTAGAACTACCAGATTTAGCAAATAAAGACAGAGGAGGATGTCCAGAAAATTTGAATTTCAGATACACAACATTTTTTTTAGTATAAGTATGTCCCACCTATTAAATAGAAATTTAAATTTAACTGAAGTCCCATATTTTAACTGGCAACCCTAACCCTAACACAAGATCAGGTTTAAAAACCACCCTTGCCTGCTCCACGCCAACCTGCAGCACCTGGCTACCTCATACTCTGCCTCCCCCAGCTCAGCCCCCAGCCACAGCAAGACCAGAGATCAGCTGGAGACCCTAGTCCGATCAGTGGAGAGAGAGGATAGGGAAGAGCCAGAGAGAAGGCCCATGCCCAGTGAAGACACGACGAACGCAGCCATTTTCTCTGGCCCAGGACCAGGCAGAGACCTGCATTGCCCTGCCTAGGTCCACCCAGCTCTGCCCAGTCTCCAACTTGGGACCTAAGGTAGTCTCATCAAACTGGGAGAGACAGAAACCCCTTCCCCAGGCTAGATCAGACACAGACAGGTCAGATCTGAGTGGCAGACTTTACAGGCAGCAAGCTGACTGAATCCAGATCTGATCCACTCTCCTTCCACAGCAGGCCTGGGACATCTGACCCTAGCTGTAAACAACACGACCAGCCTGCAATGAGAGCTAGAGATCAGAGCTGAAAGGATGTTGGACTTACAGGAATGACCTCAGAATGAGCTTGGTTCCTTGTTTTTATTTTTATTCTTTATCTGTTTGTTTTGCTCATTTCTGTTTGTTTTAGTTTTAGTTTTTTCTCTCTCTTCTTTCTGTTTTGGATAACATTTTTGTACTTGCTTTCTTTCTGTTATTTTACTGATTTTTCTTTTTTTTCTTTAGACTTCCTGTTTGTGTATTGGAATTGTACATCAATAGGGAGCTTGGTTGACTTGTGTGTTTGTATGATAGTCTGTATGTTTTAGGTTTTTCTTCATTTGTGTAGATTTTCCTCTCCTCCCACACTTTTTCCCCCCTCTTCTTTAATTCTGTTGTTCAGAGATGGCAGGGCTGCTTTTACTTCTGTTTGCTCAATCTTCTATTCTTTCTTATGTGGATCCTCTGACTTTGTTAAGTTCTGAAGCTGGACTGTGGGCTGGGGGCTGTACTTTTTGCAGTTTTGAGATTCAATTGAGGGGGAACTGTGTTTCAAAATCTATCTGCAGATCCCAGTATCTACCAACAGGTGTTTGGGTACCCTAGAATCCACTTCCCACTGCCTTGAAATCTGTCCATGTAGTGGGGTATAGATTTGCTCCCTGAAAGCAAAATGAGGCAAGAAAAAGGAAAAGAATGGAACAAGGAAGGAGGAGGGGCAAGAAGAAGGTGGAAAGAGAGAAGAGTAAGAGGGAAAACAGATAAATGTACCAACTAACAAATGAAAAGAGACAAAAAGACAATAAAGAGTAAAAAAAAAAAAAACCTAAAACATACAGACTATCATACAAACACACAAGTCAACCAAGCTCCCTATTGATGTACAATTCCAATACACAAACAAAGTCCAATACAAAAAAAAGTCTAAAGAAAAAAAAGAAAAATCAGTAAAATAACAGAAAGAAAGCAAGTACAAAAATGTTATCCAAAACAGAAAGAAGAGGGAGAAAAAACTAAAACTAAAACAAACAGAAATGAGCAAAACAAACAGATAAAGAATAAAAATAAAAACAAGGAACCAAGCTTATTCTGAGGTCATTCCTGTAAGTCCAACATCCTTTCAGCTCTGATCTGTAGCTGTCAGTGCAGGCTGATAAGGTTGCTCACAGTTTTGGTCAGATGTCCCAGGCCTACTGTGGAAGGAGGGTGGATCAGATCTGGACTCACCTGGCTTGCTGCCTGTCGAGTCTGCCACTCAGATCTGACCTATCTGTATCTTATCCAGTATGGGGGAGGAGCTTCTGTCTCCCCCAGTTTGATGAGATTACCTCAGGTCCCATGTTGGAGGCTGGGTGGAGCTGGGTGGAGCTGGGTGGAGCAATACAAGTCTCTGCCTGCATGATTTTTCTTAATACAATTTTTCAGCTATAAAAAGTGTGATTTTACTAAGAGCTTCCACATATTTACTGCCTACTGTATCATTGTAACAAATCACTTATGTTAACTCAAAGGTCCCTTGCAACAACCCTTTAGGGTTGGTATTACATAATCATCTCTATTTTATAGAGGACACAGACTCAAGGATCCTGATTAGCTTAATAATCCTAAAGGAGCATGGTGGGACAACAGTTAGTACTCAGGAGTGCTGTCTTTACTTATTTAACCTGGGTTTGTGAAGAATATATACACATATATGGTGCTTGGCATGTACTAGGTATTCAAAATGGTACGTCTCATAGAAACCAAGAGCTTAATGTATTTGAATTAAATCAACAGGGTAATAAAACTTCCATTATTGGAAAAGAATAAATTAAGAGAAAGGTAGGGGGGAAAAGGACAGGAAGAATGAAGTAAGGAGGAAAGAAAGGAAGGGAGGGAGGAAGGAAAGACCAAAAGAAGGAAGAAAACAAGAAAGGATGGAAGAAAGGAAGGAAGGAAGCCAACTTTACAATAAATAACACTTAAAAAAAAAACCTGATATAATTTGACGTCATGCAATCTACACTTTGCAGTATATTGTTATTGATGGACAATTTTATGTAGCAAGTGTATTTTTTATAACATAAATTTTATACAATCTCCCTTTGATCACATCCTGGGTAGAAGATGTTGTGCTGCTGCTTACAACTCCCTGGGTATCTTTGTAAGACATTAATTCCATGTCCCACCCTTTGAATGTTACCCACAATACTTCATTTCATTGCTCTGGTGTTGGGCCTGACCACAGGAGTTTCTTTGGCTAATGGAATGTCTGTACCATGGCAAAAATGCTATTCACATACATGAATAAGTGTTTAGGATTTTCTAGTTATAAGATCATATTGCTGGCATACAGAGATAGCTTGATTTCTTTTTTCCAATTTGGATACACTTTACTTCCTTTTCTTGCCTGATTGCTCTGGCTAAGATGTACAGTACTATGTTGCATAAGAATAGTGAAAGTGGGCATCCTTGCCTTGTTACAGGTTTGAGGGAGAATGTGTTAAACTTTTCTCCATTTAGGATGAAATTGGCTGTGGTTTGTTATATAAGACTTCAATTATTTTGAGGAATACTTCCTTTATGCCCATTTTGATCAGAGTTTTTTTCTTCTATGCCTGAACTAATCATAAAGCTTAATTCTCTAGATATAGGATGTGGAGGGTTTTTGTCATGAAGGGATGCTGGACTGGATTTTATCGAGTCTTTCTTTACATCAATTAAAATGATTATATGATTTTTGTTTTTAATTCTGTTTATGTAGTGGATCAGGTTTATTGCCTTGTATAAGTTGAACCACCCTTGCATCCCTGGGTTAAAACCCACTTGGTCATAGTGTATTATTATTTTTTTAATGTGCTGTTGGATTCAGTTTGCTAATATTTTGTTGAGGATTTTCATCAATGAATCAGTGAACTTTATCACCAGAGGCTGCTGGAGGTCTGAGGTGATCCAGAAGAGAGTCTGGCTAGTTCCCAGGTTGATGGATTTTTCTCTTCTTTGCTCTATGTGGTTATTTTCACTTCTTTGATGATGAGTTGTGGGGGCATGCTGCTTGTCCTATTCCTCCCTGGGTGCTGAGGAAACTCTTTGTATCTTGGTTTACTCCATAGGAGAAACATACTGTTGCTGCCTCACATTGGCCATCTTAACCTCTTCACTCCTTCTGGTTCTAAATAGAGATAAAATATGGAGGCAAAGCCATAACCTGGAGTAAAGCTGTCCTTGACTCACAGGTCACATGTAGCTTGAGTGAGAAATTAATGTTCATGGGTGAAAACCACAAAAATTTGGAGGGTTGCTTGTTATGCAACATATTCCAGCAAAAATTGCTAATGCACCATGGCAATATCCAATTATTTATATCCTTGCTTAAGACACAGGTCTTTTCTTATAACACAGCTCTATGTTTGTATATTTTCTATACCTATTTCTTTTGACTTTTTCCTCATAAATAAATAACATGAGAGGTTATTTATTAAAATTTTAGACTCCACAGAGCATATTCTGCCTCATTGGGTTACAGTGGGTCCCAGCATTCAACATTTTAATAAAAATCTGAAAAATTTTTTATATTGGTGTTCTGATAACCGAACTTTGAGAAAATATAATTGTCATTCCATTTTTTCTCAGGATAACATTTACTTCTGTGAATTGCTGAGCTTTGTAAATGCCAAATAAAGTGGATTCTAAACAGAATATGTATTTTCTTAAATCAGCATTCACTGTGATTGTCTCAGGTCTAATAATGTCACTAAAAACCTTGAAGCTTATTAATTTCATTTTTCTATTAAAATTTTGCCTATATCATATTTTTTAAAACTGCTCAGAATTATATAATATAGAAAGTTAATATCTCCAACTCCTCAATTTTATTTTTCTTTTGAAAGACACTAATAATATTTGAATGAATCCCATTCCTCAGACATTCTATGCATAATAAAAAAATCAGTATCTCTCAATTAAAATCTTACTTTCATTACTCTATCACTTATCTATCTATCTATCTAGTCTATCTACCTACCTTCCTATCATCTATCATCCATGTATTGTCTATCTTTCATCTTCATCATAATATCATCATTGTCACTTATTCTATCTACCTAAGCTTCTGAAACTTTTAATTTAATTGAATGATACCTGGGATACAGTTTTATAACTTACCGTACTCATTTAACAATGTATTTTGGATGTCTTTCCACATGAATACATGTAGAAAATGCCTCATTTAAAAAAATATCAACGTGGAAATATCTTCTGTGAATATTTTCTGGGGTTAATTCAACTAGACATCTCTAATAAGATATTTGATTTCTATGACTTACTATTACAGATATCACTGAATGGATTATACACCTTACACCTACATAGTGCTTTTATTTTGAGGAAAAGATCATTACTAGATATCACTTTTATGAATCATTTATTCCTTAGCTTCATACATAATATTGATTTAGCATCTGAAAAGTCACTATGTCTTCAAAATCTTGGCAAATAGTGGTTTATGAGAAGAGGACTTGCTACCTGAAAGATATTTAAACACTGACTAAATTGATGTGTTTGTGATGTCCCTCACTATGATGAGCTTTGCTTTGTGAGCTGAAGGTAGATGCATAGCAATCATTATGCAAATATAGCTTTTTTTTTTCATTACAATCTCAGTCTATTCATTTTTGCACATTATTATTTTTGAGATTATCTTTCATAAAATTCAGACTTAACAGTGACCTCTATAATCCACTCCTATAATAAAATCTCTTTACTGGTCTTTTTATTTTGGTCTTTATTATAGGTTCTGAGTGTACCTTTGATGAGTTTCACTTACAATTACTGGCATGCATTAAATGATTCAAGATTTTTTTTTTTAATTTCTACAGTGAACATTTTGTAACACACTGTTCTACAGTCTGTTTATATTTAGACAATCACCTTAACCTTATTTTTTGACCAGGTTTATCTTCTTCATCCTGATTATCTTATTAGAATTATTATTCCTTTATTTTTTTCCTGTTTTTTTCTTATATTCATATAGTAAGAAGAAATAGAAAGTGTACTTTTAAACATAATATTAAAATTTACTCTGATTACCTGTTTTTAGATGTTTTATGAGAGTCTATTACTATAAATCTGGTATTTGGATGTATAAGAGTAGCAAACACTCAAGAGAATGTGTAAAATTGGTGAATATTTTATTTTTCTGAGAGACAAACTGCAGATTTAAAGAAATTTTAGTGTACTAATTTTAGAATCATTTAAAAAATTATTTTCATATATATACATATATATGTGTGAATGTATGTGTGTGTGTGTGCATATTTATATATACATATATTTGCCTTACATAGAGTAGAACTCTTTAATCACACATGGAGAAGATCTGGGGAATTAGCTCTGGCTTTTTTCTCTATCTTCTTCTTAAAATCTTCCCCAAAAGAGGAAGTGTGGTTTGATCAGATGTGGATAACTTTGTCTCACATTTTTCCAGTGAGTGGAAATTTAACTTTGATGGTTTCTTTGCTGTGCATTTTCTTAAGGAGAATGCAGCAAATATTTGACTGCTTTCTCCTTACAGATACCTTCCCTCTGCTCTTATAACAACTCCTTCTTCTTGAATCTTCAGACTCTTTGGTGTAGTAATAACTCCCCACTTTCATTAACCATTACTAGATTTTCTAGTCCTGCTTCAACTTTGTAAATTATAAAAGTCTTCTAACTTAGCTAGTATGAGATACTTATCCTGAATTCTGCCTAGATCCTTAATGACATAAACGGGGGCAAAATCCATTTTTCTTTGTCTTAGAGTCTGAAAAAAAAATCAGTATATCCTTGAGGACTACATTGTCATTATCTTACTTATTTCTGGTGTTTCTTGTTGGTATCTTCATTGTGGGCTTGTTGGCTTCATGCAAACCAAACACTGTGGAATGGTGGAAGACAACAATGTTTGACACCTAGCTGCAGCAGTGTTCAATTATTTCACTTATGTGAGACACCAAAAGGTACTAACTTCTAATTGTGCATGTCCTTACTATATCAAGGTCTCTTGTTTTATCAGCATGCTTTCTGCAAAGGGAGGATTTAGTTGTATTGTGTGTAGAAATAGTCAGAAGAAGAGAGAATTATGATTTATGATTTAACCATATATATTTATGATTTAACCAATCATATATTTATTATTTAACCATATGTTAAGTGAGAAGTTTGTTTTAATTCATATAATGTAATGGTTTTTCAAACTTATCTGTCATATTCTAAGTAAAATATTAATAACAAAACTTTGAAATAACTTAATAATCTGAAACAAAGTAAAAAATGCAGGACAACACAACTAGAAGTAAACTAGAACTGTCTTGGTTAAACTGGATGATATTATTGGCTATAGAAACATTACTAGTCAGATTCTAATATCTTCATTTGCTAAGTTGCAGTTTTTAGGAATTTGTTTATTTGAACTAATTTTTAAAATTTATTAATTATATCTTATTAATACATAAGGTCAATATATTCATTACTAGTGCTAGTGTTTTTTATATATTATCTTTTTTATTAGTTTTGCTAGGGGTTTACTAGTTTTTTTCTGATAATTTAAAAAAACTCATTTTATGAATTTTTATTTCACAAAGTGTCATTATTTTTTTCTACTTTCTTGAGTTTAACTTTCAGACTTTAAAAAATTCCCTTAGATAGATGTTGAGCTTATTCATCAACTCATCTTTTTTTCCAAACATACACATTTAAATCTATAATTATCTCTCTAAATGTGATTTTTGTATATGATGTATTTTAAATATCTTTCAGTTCAGAAATATTTTCTAATATCCATTTTAATGTTTTTTTTAACCTATGTGTAATTTGAAGTTTATTAAATGATTGTCAGATATTTGCCAGTTTCTTATTACATTTTTTTTAACTGTTTCTGGTATAGTTACTTTAAAGTTAGAGAGTATACTGTAGGGTTTCAAATCATTTGAAATTTGTTGTTCTTGGTTTATGTTCCAGCTATCTAATCGTTTTTACTAAATGTATGTGTGCACTTTGACAGACAGTTACATTCTGCAATTTTTGTTTGCTAAGTTTGATATATGGCAGTTAGAACAGTTTTGTTAATCATGTAGTCCAAATACTTTCAATCCTTTATGAATTTTATGTCTAGTTTTTTATTTGGGTTACTTGGAAGAATGTCTTTATTTCACAATATGACTGTAAATGTATCTATTAATCTTTTTTTTGTTCTTGTTCCTTAAAATATTCCTTTATACATTTTGAGACTATTATAATAAAGTTACAATTAAATAGTTTCTGGTGAATTGGCATTTGTTTCCTTATGAAATTGCCTCATTATTCTAGACTTTTAGTATAGTTATATAAGATTTATTTTAGAGAATAGTTGTATATATATATATATATAGTCACATATATAAATATATAACTCTATATGTGTTCTCTGTGTATATGTACACACACACACACACACACACACACACACACACACACAGTAGACCCTTGAATAATGCAAGGGTTAGGGACACTGACTTCCCACACATCAAACATCTGCATGTAACATTTGAGTCCCTAAAAATGTAACTACTCGTTGCTAACTTTTTACCAGAAACCTTACTGATAGCATAAACAGTTGACTAACACATATTTGTATGTTATATATATTCTTACAATAGAGTAAGCTAAAGTAAAGTAAATGTTATTAAAAATCATAAAGAAAAAGAAATATATTCTTCATTAATTATTGGATCACAGAGTGTTCATCCTCATTGTCTTTATGTTGAGAGGGCTGAGAAGGATGGGGAGGAGGAGAGAACTGAGTTTGCTGTTGCGGGAGTGGCAGAAGCAGAAGTGGATGTGTTGGAAAGAAAGGCAGAAGAGGCGAGCACACCGAGTGCAACTTTTATTGAAAAAAACTTCTTGTAAGTAAACTAATGTTCAAACCCATGTTATTCAAGGGTCAACTTTATATGACTACACACACACACACACACACACACACACACATATTTCTTTTATTTCAACTCCTTATTGAAAATGATATCCTAAGATATACTCTTATTTTTGACTGAGTGACATAATTGTGCTCTGTATATTACTTTCACCCATGGAAGATTTATTTTGCTCTTGGCAAGAAATGTTGAGGGAGAACATGTAACTACAATTAGTGGCTTAAATGACTGAAAACTAGCTGGGCTCGGTGGCTCAGCCTGTAATCCCGCGCCTTGGGAGGCTGAGGTGAGTGGATTGCCTGAGCCCGCGGGTTTGAGACCCGCCTGGGCAGGCGAAACCTCATCTCTACAATAAATCAAAAAACTTAGCCGGGCATGGTAGCGCGCGCCTGTAATTCCGGCTACTCTGAAGGCTGAGGCGGAAGGATCGCCGGAGCCCAGCGGGTCGAGGCTGCGGTGGCCGGGAGCGGCCACTGCACTCCAGTCTGGGCGACAGAGTGAGACTCCAACTCAAAAAATAAATAAATAAATAAATAAATAAATAAATAAATAAATAAATAAATAAATAAATAAATGACTGAAAACTGTGTCATCCTCCCAGAGAATTGGTATTTCGGAATCATTCTTATTTCTAGGATATAGGAATACTTGGGTACCAAACTAAGATTGCGTGTGTTCACTAGGGTTTTTCCTTATTGTTGTCCCTCAACTTATCTCTTCCAGAAGCTCTGTTCACCTTTTGAACATACCTTAATTGTTGCTTCTGCTTAGTGTCTCCAACTCTCAGCTATGTTTTAACATCAGCAATTACCTGGAAGAGAGGAAGCAATATAAAATTCAGGATTTACTACTCTGGTCTTTTCTTCAGGATACCAAATCTATAAATAATTGCCTCCTTACTAGTTCTTCATGGCCTTAAAGGTGGTGTTATTGTATTTTGTTTCTCTTTTATAGGTATTTCAAATAAGAAATTTGTTCAACAATAGTCTATTGCAACATTCTCAGACATTTTATTTTAATACACAGTGATAAAGGAGTGATATTGAAATATCTATAAATGCTTGAGCACTAACCAAGACAGACATGGAGGCAACACTAAAACTGGGTCTTTGAGAATGCCTTCCTTCCCCTATTGGGCCAGGCATTAATTCTTTTACTTTAGATCTCTTCAACTTAAAAGAAGGGCAAGTGGTCATGTGATCAACAGAGGGCCTGAGAATCTTGAGTAAGTGGCTACTTAATAACAACCCATATAAAAAGGTTTCAACATTTTAATATTAGTAAAAGCACACTTAGGTATACCAGCTAAATATCAGTCCTTTTAAATCTTACTATGGCTTATTTAGCATCCAAGAATAAGAGACTCCTTCCTTGTCTAAAAGAAAAAGCCTACATTGTAATTAACTACTCTCTCTCAATATAATTTTGGGTTATTAAGGAAAATAACTAAATAAAGGATATTTAAGGATGCTTTTCTAGTTTTTAGTAATTCCAGAGTTTACATTTTTTTAGTATAGTCTTTCTAAATTTTCTGTAATCATTTTCTCAGAATTAAAAAAAAGTATGGAGAGTTTCAACATTTCTCAATGCAGATTTAGATAACTAAAATCATCCTTGAGCTTCAATTTTGTGCTTAAGAGCACAGCAATTTGTAATATGACTAAGAATATGGCTACCTCCTTTCATTGCAATCATGTTTAATGATTGACATAACCTCCTTAAATCTCTGTTATGAAATCAACTCTAAATACTGGAAGTAGATCACGTAGTTACATGTCTACTTGTTACCACTTGTATTAGGTGTGTCAGTTTGCGAAGGATGCCCGAGGGCCAATATTCTCTACAATCACTGTCAACGTCCTACATGAATGAACACAACACACCCTAAAGCAATAATCATCATTGCATTAGCATACGTTTGTGGTTACTACAGTCCAAGTTTTAACTTTATAATCCCTTGAGTAGATCTGTGATGTGCTGTTTTGGCATTACTATCAATATAAATCAACCCTACTTACACAATTTGGCAAGCACATTAAAAAGAGATCCTCTCAAACTCTATTATAATCCCATGAGAAAATTGTGCTTTTATATTTATGCTATCTTCAGGATTCTCTTAATAAGGAAAAAACATGAAAAGAAAGATTAGGCTAGAGAAGATTTTCTTTTTTTCATTCTTTGCTAATTCTTTATAAAAGAACCCTTGTCATTTTTGTTAAACAAGTATATCTAAACAACATTATAAATGACTTCAAATAATATCTAAACTAAAATTAATTTAGAACACACGTAAGCATGTTTTCTGAAATGGAAATCTAAATTTCTCTTAGAATAAGGACCCCAGATATATTTTTCCATTGATAAAATTTTCAACTCATTGTTACTCAGTTTTCAAGAAAGAACACAGATTTCTTATCAATATAATAAGAAAGATGAGTTTAAAATACAATCACAAATGTGTTATTAATTATACTGGATGTTGAACAATTAAAAAGGTTTGAATTCTTAAATGTTATTGGAATAATTTCAGGAAATTCATTTTCTAAATCAGTGTATAATATAGGTGGCGATAACTGCATACTAAAATATATTTTCCCCTTAGTATATATGGTTCTAAAATTTAATTGTACTATAAAATGTGTAGTTCTATTCCACAGGAATGATGACTTTGTCAGGTAGATAAACTAATCTAGAATAATCAATAATTTCATAATTAATAAAATATTTTAAAGGTTAATATTAGTTTTAATTGGTTTAATTCTTAATTATCTGGCATTGCAGCATAAAATTATTTTACTCTCTAGAGCTAAATACAAGTACTATTTGGCAAAGGTAAATGTTGTATTGAAATGTATGCAACTGTTTTTTAACAATTTTACCTGAAAAGATAATAAAAACATTATTAAAGTGATGAGAGAGAATCCATATAGTGGTAAAGTTTACATATAATTTTGACTTAACCAAAAATGGTTCTTATATTTTACTCTTACCTCCAGAACCATCTTTATTATTTTTGTCATTCTTGTCAGGCATAATTTTCATCAGTATAATCAATAAAATACAATGCAACCATGTAATTCATTAACTAAGTAGAGCAAGAAAAATACTTGAACAGAGAACTTAGGGATATTAGGGAATTCACTTAAAATTATACTAGGAAAATTCATTCTGATGGTCATTGTGCGTGTGTGTGTGTGTGTGTGTGTGTGTGTGTGCACGCACTATGTGTAGTAAATGTGCAAGTTTGTGTGTCTGAAGAAAAGAAAAGAGAGAGACAGAACAAGGTGATTGCTTTAAGGGTTGAGTGATTATAAATTTTCAAAATCATTTTGTTTTAGATTGTGCCATATCTTTCACACCTTAAATCATAGCCACTGATATTTGAAGATAAAGTGAAGCATAATAAAAATAACAAGTGGTATTTAAACTGACTACCTTCTAAAGAGCACAGATTCCTTTGATCAGTTTAAGACTGAAAAGCAACATACCATATGAAAGAAAGATTTGCCTAAAAATTTAGAGGTATAATACCTATTTTCAATTTTGACTCAATTCTGTTTTACGCATTTGTGCAAATAACCTCACTACCCTGATTTCAATCTCACAGGATATATGGATGGATGATTGATGATAGCTAGCTAGGTAATTGATTGATTATAAGATTTTATGTCAGATACTTCTTATAGCATAAAAAGGTGTATGCTAAAGTTAGAACAGATTTTAAAATTCAGTATTTCAATGATTGAAATAATTGTTATAAAAATATTATGTTTCATTATAAAATATTTATGAAATTGTCATGACTATTTTGCTTTCAAAATTTGGATTTAAATGAATCAAAAACTGGAAAAAGAATAGTTACAATTTAAACAAATAAGACTATTCATGTAGTCAAAAATTTTGATGAATAATTTTTTATTCTCAAATGGTGCAAGCTTTTCTTTAAGAAAAGCATTATATTTAGTAAAAATTAACCTGAAAGAAATATAAAGCATCATTGTAAGAAAAACAGCCTGGCAAAGGATGACACCACATGTGTAATTTGCAAAAAACTTTCTTCCACATTTATAGATGGAAGATAAATACAAGTATACTCATTTTGTTGTTAGGAAAAGCATATTTAATTCTATATGATATAAACAAGGGATTGTGACATTTGTCTACAGTGTATTTATTTTATCAATAAAATGATATGAATTATTAAGAGAATACTACACTGAGGATAAAGATGACTTTTTGAGTAAACATATTATTAAACTAATATTAGTAATATTAGTGAACTAATATTAGCAATATTAGTAAAATAATATTCTTTAACATCATAAATATTTTAATTCATATATTTTATCAATTATTGAGACATCAAAATATTATCATTCACTGTATTAAAATATAAATTTAAATTTTAGGAACACATACATATCTCACAGAGCAGAGATAGAGTTCATAATCTGACCTGAGTCAGATACAGGCTAATTTAACAAGAAGTATAAGAAATAGGTAAATGCAAAATACAAAGACTAAGATCACACTAGACTCAAAAGATGATTCAAGCAAAGAGGTCCTGAAGATTAAAACAATGGCTTCATCAGTCTATAATGATTTAATAGACAGAAGATATTTGACTCTGAATCTTTTGAAGATCTGACTTTTTTGCATTATGGTTATATATTCATTAATGAAATAAAAGAAAGTAGAGCTCTCTGAAGTGGTGAATTCACAGCATGCTGACCCATCTCTCTGCTCTGTAATACAGATATAAGATAAATAAAGTCATTCCACTTCAGAGGATTAGAAGGAGAACAAGATGTAATTGGTTGATTGAACAGTCCAGGTAAAGGTGCCTTACAGTAGTCAAGTGATTCCTGTTTTGTTGATTGTAGAATACATAGCAAGTAACTGTTGAAAATATTGTTGGAGTATGTGCTCCAGGTGGTAATCTGAAGGTTACTAGGTTTCCATCTAGGAGTATGAGAAATGAGCTGTTGAATGAAGAGTAACTGAAAAACTTTGAAGAAAGAAATAAAATGATCACTACTGTCATTTGAAAAACAATATGAGGGATGTCCTAGAAGAGAAATGATGAATGGAGGACCAGTAATATTGCATTTATGTGTCTTGCTTGTCCATCCTTCAGTCTCCTGCTTGGCAATCTCCTTCAGTAACCACCATCACTGTCAGTCCATATGCCTTGGCCAGAGTCAACTTGCTGAAGAGGTTCAGAGTCATCAAAAATATGCCACTCTGGCATAAAGATTATTTTGAGCTGAAGGCAATTGGGAAAATGGAGACATAGGGCAAGCTCTCTGTCCTTCTCCTACTTATTTGGAAACAAATAATGAATTTCCCTTGGGAAGATACTTTTCCTACCTCCCCTCCACCTTCCCATACCAGGTCCCAAAATTAGCTGAGACAATGTACACAGAGCCGAGTATTGACTTAGAGCAGAGACTAGAAAAAAATAACTGAGAAGAGAGGGAAGCTAGTTCTGAATATATTGTTTGGATTGATGCTCCAACAGGAGAGGCCAAAAAAAGTCACCCCCCCAAAAAAAGTCAGTTTTCATGGGTTCTGTCACTTTTAAGCAAAGATGTGTGATATACAGAAATTGAATATACAAATCCAGTGAGAGTTCAGAAACCACATTACTCCATTTTTTTCTGCTGTTTTCTTGGGGGTTTCTTTATCCCACCAGTGACATCACAGAAGTCAATTCTAGTTGTAGCTTCTGATAACATCATGTCATTTTAATATTTAAAACTCACTGGTGCACTTAGAGCCAACTGAGAATGTTCTTTTCAGAAGTCGCATTATTTGTTAGTATGTGCATAACTTAACATTAATAAGAGTACCTGATCCCAAACCAGGCAAAGTGAGGATCAGTGGGAGGCCCAAACTTCACCTGTACAGTCACCACTTATGTACCTAATCCTGACCTGTACCCTACATTTTTAAAATAAAAAAATAGAAAATAAAAAAGAACAGCTTCACATAACTGATCATCTTAATTGATTATAAAAACTATACTTCCTCTATATGTATACAGTAAATCAAATTATATTAATTTTTTTTCTTTAATTATCTGAATTATTTCTTTGATTTGTTATTTGGGTATCCTGGTAGCCTCTCACAAGGTACAATATATTCAAACATTGCTGGGCGTTGTTGCCCGAGGCCTGCAAAGCCATGAGCACAGTGACCCCGCAGTCTCCTGACCTCAGGAAGAGAAGTTAAACTTCTGGAGAAGCCCAAAGAACAATCTCCGCCACAGATGGTTACAAAAAATAATCCAGATGGGGTGCAGGTGCTGTAAAATGATGCAAAGCTCTCTCTTTGATCCAGTTAAAATGCCCTCAACTGGCTATCTGTCAAGGAAGTCAACAGTTGCAAGTTGGGTGAAGACAACCCAGTTCAATGAAAAGGCAAACAGAGCAGCAACGTCCCGTGTGAAGAAAAGACACCCAGAGGAAGGCCTTGAAGAGGACCCAAAGCATAGGAAGGACTGCTGGTCCGCAGGAGACCTACTGGCCTCCCCAAGGTCCGTTCCCGCAGGGCCACCCTGGAGGGAGATGCTGTGCAGAGATGACTGGTGGTGCGGTCAGTGGCATCAGCCCCACTGTCGTTCCGCAGCCCACCGGGAATCCCAGGGCCCCCTAGGGTGACAGGGGCTCCAGGGCCAGTACTGCAAACAACTTTTACCCCACTGAACCCTCTCTGCAAGGAGGGGGCACCACGAAGCATGACTGTGCTCCGGGGCCTCAAAAGAGATGCAAGCTGTAGGAAATGGAGACCCCAGCGACCTTCCTAAGGCAGAAAGTCCTGCCTTGGAAGTTCAAGACCGTGTCCTTCAGATACCAGTCCCAGATGACCCTCAGCTTCGAACCTGGTAATAGACAACACTGATCGTGAAGAAAAGGATTGTCTTTTGGAAAACCACACTGAGGATGAGCCCCCAGAGGGAATCCCTCTCCTTCACGGTGAGGGAGCAAGGCTGGCACATGCCCTTCTCCAGGCAGGGATGCTAGAATTCCTTTAACAGAGCAGTGGCCACAGAAGTTCCGAGTGTCTACTTTAGAGAGGAGGTCTTGCGGATGCTGTGGCTAACTCAAGAGCCAGGCAGGAGGACGCCCGGGAAACAGGGACCAGGAGACAGGGACCAGGAGATGGCAGAGAAGGACGCAGCGGTGGCAGAAGCCCTTGCAGCTTTAGACGCGGCCACTGCAGGAGAAGGTGTGGATGAGGTTGATTGGGGGCGGGGACTGGTGCCGGAAAGCCAGCAAGTGGCATCCTGAGATTGGTGACACGTCCACTCGCGCGATGCACAGCCCATCATCCCGCCAGCAGGCACCAGTGGAGATCGCCCAGTTGTTTGTATGTGTCCTCTGTTCTGAGTGTCACCACCTGTGCCTGTCACTTCTTAAAGTTTGGAGCATCACTCTGGATGGATGAGCTGCCATTGAGGACACCAGAGAAAAAAACCTGAGTGGACCATTATGACCCTGTCCACAGCAAATGCAGAAATTAAACAGCCTGAGCGCCAGTTCTCTGCGCTGTCTCCAAAGCCCCTGGTATACGAGCTCATGCAAATACTCCAAGTTACCAACACTGGATCCCAAGAGCACACAATCAGAGCATTCCGAGTGACTGTAAATTCTTTACCTTGCTTTTGTGAGAGCCAAACATGGTACCCAACCTGGAAAGGGTAACCATCCCACTCCAAGTGCCTAATGGGTTCCCATACAATGGGTGAATAACTTCAGGGTCAATCACCCAGGAAACGAATAACCAACCACTTGTTCAAAGCGAGTTCTAAGCTAAGGCGGCTTTCAGGCTGAAATCAAAGTCTCCAGTAAAAAAATGGTTAGTCATTTGCTGTAATATGATTTTAAAACACTTGGACATTCACTTTTGATCTCCTTTGGTTTTGAGGAGGCCAGTCAATATAATTTTGAGAACTGCTGTGTCATATTTGGGTTTTAAGTTCCTGAGTTTTGGAATAGAAAAGTCACATATGGAATGATTTTATGCCATTAAATGTCTGATTCCAATTAAAACATTAAATTTTTAAAAATTGCTGGAAGCTTTGCGAGCCTGTACTATTTTCTTTGAAGGCAGTATGTAAATGCTTTACAGATCACAATAATGTTTACAATTTTTGTATATGATATGGGTGCAGTATGGTTTGGAGATTTAAATGTACCAAATCAGGAGTCACACTCAGTTTGAATTCTGGCTCCGCCTGGGTAGTGGTGTCACTGTAGGCAAGTTCTTAATGCCTCTGGACCTCATTCTTCTTATCTGTAAAATGTATT